>JAJPUD010015154.1:0-31750 GCA_023553655.1 Myrmecobius fasciatus
AGAGAGAGAGAGAGAGAGAGAGAGAGAGAGAGAGAGCACCCTCTGAAACTTCTGATAATGTTTTGAAAAAAAAAGTATACCCAAACTATCCCAAAATATAGAAGAGGAAATTTGGAAGCTGAGAGCAAGAACAAGTGATGTGCCAGAAATAGATAAGCAGAATGGGGAAAAGAGAATTGAGATAACAGAGAATAAATGAATCCTAAAATGAAAAGTAAAAGTTTAGAAATTTTAGAAGCATTTCTTGCAAAATTTGTCAATTTTCCAGCTGAATTATAATCTGAAGTTGGATTTTGATCGTGAATCTAGCAGTTTTAAAAGATTTCTGGAAACCTATATAGATTTGTCAAGTGCAATCATTTTATTAGCACAAAAAGACTCAGATTAGCTTTGAAATATGCAAGAAGCCCCAAACTAATCTACTTATTTAGTGCCATACCAATCAAACTCCCAAGAAATTATTTTACAGATCTAGAAAAAATAGTAGCAAAGTTCATTTGGAAAAATAAAAGGTCAAGGATTTCAAGGGGATTAATGAAAAAAAAAGGCAGATGAAGGTGGCCTTGCTGTACCAGATCTAAAACTATATTATAAAGCAGCGGTCATCAAAACCATTTGGTACTGGCTAAGAAATAGAGCAGTCGATCAGTGGCATAGGATAGATTATCAGGATAATCTAGGCAATAACTTTAACAATTTAGTGTTTGATAAACCCAAAGACCCCAGCTTTTGGGATAAGTACTCACTATTTGGCAAAAACTGCTGGGAAAATTGGAAACTAGTGTGGAAGAAATTAGGGCTTGACCCATACCTAACACCACATACCAAAATAAGATCTAAATGGGTTCATGATCTAGATATAAAGAGTGATATTGTAAGCAAATTAGAGGAACGTAGTATAGTTTACCTCTCAGACCTGTGGAGATGGAATAAATTTATGTCCAAAGAAGATCTGGAACTCCTAATTGAACACCAGATAGATAATTTTGATTATATTAAGTTAAAAGGTTTCTGTACAAATAAAACTAATGCAGACAAGATTAGGAGGGAAGCATCAAATTGGGAAATCATCTTTACATGTAATGGTTCTGATAAAGGCCTCATTTCTAAAATAGAGAATTGTCTCATATATATAAGAATTCAAGCCACCCTTCAATAGATAAATGGTCAAGGGATATGAACCGACAATTTTCAGATAATTAAATTAAAACCATCTCTAGTCATATGAAAAGTTGCTCCAAATCACTATTGATCAGAGAAATACAAATTAAGACAACTCTGAGGTACCACTACACACCTGTCAGATTGGCTAAAATGTCAGGAAAAGATAACGAATGTTGGAGGGGATGTGGGAAAACTGGGACACTAATACATTGTTGGTGGAACTGTGCACAGATCCAACCATTCTGGAGAGCAATTTGAAGCTATGCTTAAAAAGTTATCAAACTGTGCATACCCTTTGACGCAGCAGTGTTTCTATTGGGCCTATATCCCAAAGAGATCTTAGAGGAGGGAAAGGGCCCCACATGTGCAAGAATGTTTGTGGCAGCCCTTTTTGTAGTGGCTAGAAACTGGAAACTGAATGGATGCCCATCAATTGGAGAGTGACTGAATAAATTATGGTATATGAATGTTATGGAATATTATTGCTCTGTAAGAAACGACCAGCAGGACGATTTCAGAGAGGCCTGGAGAGACTTGCATGAACTGATGCTGAGTGAAACGAGCAGAACCAGGAGAACATTATACACAGCAACAACAATATTACATGATGATCAATTCTGATGGACATGGCTCTCTGCAACGAAGAATTGTCTCAAACCAGTTCGAATTGTTCACTGAAGAAGACCATATACACCCAGAGAGAGGGATATGAAATATGGACCACAACGTAACATATTCATGATCTCTATTGATGTTTGCTTGCATTGTGTTTCCTTTCTCTGATTTTCTTTTTTTTTCCTTGTAGATAGTATTTTTCTTGCACAACTTGTCAAGTATTTCAACATTATTAACATGTCGTGGACTTCCTGGTATCTAGGGGAGGGGAGGGGACTGGGGGTAAAATTTGTAATGGAAAGCTTTGTAAAGATCAATGCTGAGGAACTACTCATACATATGTTATACAAATAAAAAGCTTTAAAAAAAAAGAAAAAATAAATAAATAAAAATAAAATAAAAATAAAAAATATCTTTTGCCTTCCAAAAAAAAATTGTGGATTTACATTAGTAGTGGAAGCATCTTCATCAGAAATGTGAAACTATCAGAAAAAAATAACATTAAAAAAACCTAATAAAATAATAAAATGGAAAATGATTCATTATTAATGTAGGAAGCATTGCATAAGAGTAGGCAGACAAATACTTTGTCACTTATAAGAAAGATATTAAAATTACTACAAATAATTGAGGTTTCTAGACACATTTATAATATTTTATATAGGATTATTCTAATTGGTGGAGAGAATGCTGAGTAACACTATATGCCTTTGTAACATAGAGTTTTCAAAATTTTGAAAAGCACAGGCATTCCTCATCTTTTATCAAGGAAAGCCCATGGGGTTTCAAAATGTTGGACATGATCCCAGGGAGAAGAAAAGGAGAAAAAATCTTGCAAACATGTATTTAAATACAGCTCCCCAAATATCTTTAATTTCCAGATTTTTTTTTCTTAAAAATTATGGAGAATTCTGGATTTTGTGATATCCTGGACATCTTGGTCATGTTGAAATGTCTTTCTTCAACTAGGAAACTCCATGCATTTTCTGACACACCCAAATATGGATAATTTCTTTTATGTTTGATTGGTAAAATGGGTTTATTTATTGTGTATGGTGATCACTGGAGTAGCAGTCTTTTAGTGTAAAAGTCTCAAAATAGCAAGGAAAAGCTAAAATTTATCCCCATTTAAAAGATAATGACCAGGAAAGCTATCAGCTTTTAGTTTTGAACCCAAATAATTGTACTTCTAAACCAGCAATATTTAAGAGGAAAGATAGATATAGTTTTAGTCTAGTATTTCTCCTTGAGGAAAACAGGGCAAAAAGGCTTATAATTTCTCCTCTTGATTCACCTGCTTTCCTTAAGGCAAGAATAAATCATTTCATTTAAACACCCCATATAAACATACTTAAAATAAATGGTTAGCATATATATTATTTACAATATTAAAATGAAAAAAATAATAAAAAGATGATGTTCAATTTAAAAAAAATTCCTGGGCATTTTAAATAAATTATTAACAATGAAAATAGAAACTAGATGAAGAAAAGAAAAAGTAGTAAATTTACTATTTGGTGTAAAATTTTAATGGAGTTTACCTAGTTGCCATAAAAATGAAAACAAGAGTGATCAAAAATGTTTCAATCAACAATCTAATTTTTTTCCAAGAAAAAAGATATATCCAGCAGGTCAATATTGATTAGATATATAATCTCATCTGTATACTCTTATGAATAGTGGAAGAGCATAAGTAGTACCAACTCTTAAGACAGAGCCCGGAGTGAAAGGAAAAAAAAGTTAGAAAGAAGTTCAGCTTATTAGTCATTTAAATTGCATTTATAGGTGAGCATAACACATATGTGAAAGATCTATATTCATAAAATAACAAATATTTTACTATTAAACATTTTTGGAGCCATAATCTTTAGACAATATCACAATATCAAATTTCCTTCTTTAAGAGCAAATAGCATAGAGGAAAACAAAGTTGGGAAAACCAACGGAATAAGAGTAGAAAGCATCTATTTAGAAAGTGTTAATTTTGCACAAAGGGAGAAATAATATGAAGATACTCAAGTCATAGGAAGAATATGAGACCATCTTTAACCTTTCCCTCACCAACAAGCTCTATATGGACACACACATGGACACTCATACACACACCCACACACCCACACACATTGTATATTTAAAACAGTAAAAAAAATCCCTAGTTAAAACCGAGTATATCTTTTACTGGGGGAGAATAAAAAGCACATATAAAAATGAAGATCATATCAATATAAACTATTTACATATAGATACAGATAGAGATATATAATATAAGGCACTCTATGAAAGAGGGAATAGTAATTTGAGAGATCAGGAAAGGCTTCATGCAGAAGATATTGACACACACATGTTATCATACACATATACCCACACCCAAATGCATACTATTCAATTTTAACCTCAACTCACTATCTATATACTCCTAATAGATAATGAGAAAAGACAAGTATTTGTTAGTTGAAAAAAAAGCTGATTGGATCACAGTTTTTAAAATGCGTATTTTTTTAATATCTATATGCTTCTCCCTGAAAAAATGCACATTTTAACACAAATAGTGTTTTTAAAATATTAATAGGTTAGGAGTCATTGGTTACTATAATCTCTCATATTTTAAAATGAACAATTACTAAAAATAGCAATGAAAATGTTGTCAAAGGACATGAGCTGGCTATTCCATTTCAAGAAAGAAATTGAATTGGAGAAAAGATAAAAAGAAATAATCAAAGAAATGTACGCTTAAAATGAAAACACAGTAATGTGGGAGGGACAAAAGATGACTGATGGCCAGTCCATGTCTTCCCTTTGTATTGCAGTAATTGTATATTATGAGAATGAAATAATGAGCCCCCTAGGACAAACTTACGAAAAATCTGAGATAAATGTCTCGCTAGAAAAACAGGCATTGAAATGTTTTGATCTACATCACTTGAGGAAATACCAATGTTAATGTGATCACAGATAAATTAGCATACTATAGTACCATGTAGATCAAGGAAATGATAATTATAACCATAACAATAAATTTCACAGCAATATATTTGTGATATTCATTACACTTAAGATATTCATTGTATATTTTGTTTAATGTGCTTGTAAAATGTGTATGAGGTACATAATATAAATATATCACATTTGTTTTCATAAGTAAATAAAATGAATCTGAGAGTTCAAATAAATGATATGTTGCATATCGTTAGTAGGTAAGGAAATAAGGACTCAAATTGGATTCTGATTCTGTCAGACCTAGGTTTGATCTTGCTACTTATTTGAAAAAAAATTATTTGTTTTAAATATTTGATAACGATTTCAAATTGCTTCCTTAGTAATCCTACACATTATACTTTACTCATATTCAAATGGGTACTTTTCTTTTTTTTGAGAGATATCATGATCACAATAACGTGAAGAACCACTTCTCGATACCATTTGATTACTGTCATCTATTAATTTATTTAGTTGTTCCTTCATCTACTTATTTTTTTCATAATTCATATATTTATTTCATCATTTGATCATTTACTTATATGGAGGGCTTGAGGAAAAGTGTGTGTGTGTGTGTTTGTGTATATTGAGAATTGGGCAGGTAAGCCACTAATAAATGATGAATTGGTTTTCTTCTTGAAAGATAAAATGATTATAGACTAATAGTCTGTTGGCAGTACTTACTGATAGTAGAACTATATGTCACCAACCATGAAATTAATTGTCTTTTAACTGGAATCATTCTTTATCAGATCTGATCTCAAACATGCTCAAATACTATGCCAGTCTTAGTAGCTTTTGAATACTTGCTGACACAATCTTCTCTCCAGATCTTGGAAATATGATGCTTTGTTCTCTCATCTCCTTTTAGCTGATTAGCTTGAAAAGCTGCATCATGACTTGTTGGGGTAAGGGGAAAAAGGGTTTGAACACTTGGGTGACATGTAGAGGAAAGAACTCAGATTTTTTAATGTCACTTTTATCACCCTACAGACACTGATACCAGTATCTGATGAAACTCTTTTTTTGCTTAATGATACAGGGTAACATAATAAACACAAGACCCTGTGGAGAAATTCCTATAATTTTGATTTTTACTTGCATTGGCAATTTATGAATTTTTGGTTAATTAAAATTCTATTTTTTAAAAAATAGAACATTTTACTAAAGCTAATTATGTTAATTATGCATTAGGCAATAATTTAGGGCAATGCCCTCTTTCAAGTCCCCCATGTTCATAAACTAGAACTCATCCTAGGTTCCTTATTCCCTCTTAAATTTCCACATTCAAGATTTTCTTAAGTCCTTTTGATTCTACATTTGCAACATCTTCTCTGATGACTTCACCACACTCAGGCAGACCATCACTACACATTATTAAGACTTGAGGCAGGAAGAGTCAGTAGGAGGCTGCTACTGGGTCTACCTGCCTCAAGTCTTTCTCCACTCCACTCCATTCTCCATTCAGCCACTAAAGGAATTTTTCTAAAGTGTAGATCTGATCATATCATCTCAATAAACTCTATTGACTCATCTTGAGACTACAATACTGCTCAAAACTCCATCTTCTGTTTTATCTATAGGATTTCTTTTGAATAAAGTACATTCTCAAGAGTCATTCTCTAGGAATGGATTTCAACCCATTCATTTTCAATTACAAAACTTGGTCAAATATGCCACCTTTCATTAGAATACTAGTTCCTTTTGCATGTTGCCTAAGCTCTGGCTATTTCTATATAAACATCTGAGGCCATGAGATATTGTCCTAGTTTCTTTACTGAATTTTATCTCCTGTGAAATTCTAGATGCCCCTGAAGCTAATCATTCTTATTATTTGTAGTTCTTTGTTGTATATAACATGGGAGATATATACAAAGACAGTCTTCTCTTTTCCCCATCCACCCATGGCATCCCTTTTAGTTTCAAATAATTTTTGATAAAATTTTAGAACAATTAACAGTAGCCTTTTATTAGATGAATTCTAGCTCTGGGCAGACATTTTCAATGCCGATATTTTAAGTCATGGGTCCAAGTCTGCAAATCACTTTCTAAGACAACACGAAGTTGTGGGAAATGAAACTATCTATTTTTCTCCTTAGCATATATTTGCTTTCAATGAACAAGTGTATGACCCTTTAATTTTTGTTTTCTTACCGAAGACTTTATGAAAATTGGAAATATTTTTTAAATTTTCTTCTGGGAATATCATTTGTTTTCATATAAATTGATCAATAAGTATGTATTAAGTGCCAGACATTGTGCTAAGAGGTAGGGAATACAAAAAAGGCAAAAAATAGCACCTGCCCTCAAGCAACATGCAGTGTAATGGGAGAAACAATTTAATAAACCAATATATACAAAACAATCTATATAAAGGCTAAATAAGAAATAATTAGCAGAGAGAAAACATTGAAATTAAGAGGGGTTGGAGAAAGATTATGGTAGAAGGTAGCATTTTGGTTAGGACTTAAAAGAACCTAGGGAGCTCTGCAGTTGGAATGGAGAAGGAGGGATAGTGCTTTTAGACATGGAGAAAAGCCAAAGAGAATACCCAGAGTTGAGAAATAGAGTGTCTTGTTCATTAAAGAGCCAAAAGATCAAAGAAAATAGACTGAAGTGTTGTATTAGGGAGTGAAGTGCAAGAAGGTTAAAAAAGTTGGAGGGGAGTGGTTATGAAGGACTTTAAATTCTAAATACAATATATTGTATTTATCACTGGAGGCAATGAGAAGTCCCTGGAGTTTACTGAGTAAGGAGAAATGATGACACCTATATATTTAGGAATATCCCATTAGTGACTTAATGGAGACTAGTTTGGATGAGCATCTGCACTGGAATAGTGGTGATATTAGAGAAGGTGTCTTCTTTGAGAGATGTCATAAGGTAAACAGATGATCAGCCTTACAAACAGCTTAGATATAGGAAAGAAAAGATAGGAAAAAATACAGGAACACTCCTAGGTTGTGAGCTTGAGGGATTTAAAAGATGATTGTCCCCTACAGTAAAAGGAAAGGTAGGAGGGAGGCAAATGTTTAAGAGGAAAGATGATAAGTTTTGTTTTGAACATAATGAGTTTGACAGATTTATTTGAGATGTCATTTTGAGATGTTTTAAAGAGAGTTGGAGATGTGAGATTAGAGATCAGCAGAGAATAGATAGATCTGATTATCAGAAGCATAAGGCTTATAAATAAACAAACAAATAAATGAATAACTAACTGAATGAATGAATAAATAAATGAATCAATCAATCCATGAAAGCTCATGAGATTACTAAAAGGCATTGAGGGAGATGAGAAGAGGACCTAGGACAGTAACTGAGGTAGATCTATGGTTTTGAAATCATGATCTGGAAATGGATTCAACAAGGGAGACAGAGGAGTGGTCTGAGAGACAGGAGATTGTGGCATCCCAAAAATCTAGAGAGAAAGAAGTATCAAGGAGAAAGTGATCAACAATGTCAATGAATAATAAAGGTCAAAGAGGATGAAAAATAAGGAAAGCCCATTTTATTTGGAAATTACCCATTTTCTGTTGTGTCTGGCTCTTCATGACCCCATTTGGAGTTTGTTTGGCAAAGATACTAGAATGTCTTGCAATGACCTTCTCCACTCATTTTACAGATGAGGAAACTGAGATAAAGAGTGTTAAATAACTTGCCCGGGATTACACAACTAGTATATGAGGTCAAATTGGAACTCAGGAAAATGATTATTTCTAGTGCCAGATTTAGCACTCTATCCATTGCACCACCTAGTTACCCCATATTTGACAACCCCAAATTTAAGAGATAATAACAACGGAGAGAACAATTTTGGTAGAAGGGTTAAGAAGGGGTGGAGAGAAAAGAAAGCAGATGCATCTATTGTAGATAGCCTTTTAGAAGAGTATACATATAAAGGGCAAAAGTGATGAAATTAATTAGAAATGGGAGGATCAAGTAAAGGTTTTTTTTTTTGTGATAGAGAAGACAAGGGCATTTTTGTAAGCAGTCGGAAATGATCCAGTAGAGAGAAAGAGACTGAAAATAAATAAAAGAGGGAGCTTTACAGAATGGGTAATCGTTTAGAAAACATGAGAGAGAAAGGGATCAATTGAAGTAGAGGAATTATTCTTGGTAAGGAGAAAGATCATTTAATCATGTGAGACAGGAGTAAAAGAAGAGAAAGTAGGAAAAGATGATGGAGTGATAGAAAATAAGAAAGAAGGAAGAAGAGTATGTTCATAGCAAATGTTCTCAATTCCCACCCCCTATAAAACATAAGGCATATTGTCTTTTTTTTTTCCAGTTGAGAGTGTACATGGAGGAAATGGGACGTTTCAGGAAGAAGGAAAAAAAAAGTTAAGAAGTTCCAAACCATTGGGGAAAATGGGATTCTGATTTCATAAGGGAAGTACAATAGCATCCTCTAGCAGCAGTGAAATCATGTGACATAAATTTTTGGTAGACCCAGTCAAAATGAGCATGCTATTTTTTTCTGAATTCTTTCAGTTAAAATATATGTAAGGAGCTAGGGAGAGAAACGATGGGAATGATCAAAGACTAACGTTTCACTAGAAATGACGTGCTATACAAAAAGGGTGCTGGGGACTGAAGAAAGTATCAATTGAATTGATTCACCAAAGAGTCAATATAGGGAGAGCAGGAGATAGTAGCTAGTATAGGGGCAATGACCCAGGAGAGAATTAAAAGGGCAAGGGATTGGAGATTGTGGTATAAATGAAGAATAGAGTTATGTAAAGGAAGGCAAAGAAAAAGGTTAAAAGCCAATAGATTTTGGTGAGATAAAGGCTTTTTAAAATTCTTAAACTTAGAAGTGGTACATTTGTGGTGATGGCTAAATCTTGGTCTAACCACCTATCTGTGTGGCTGAGATTGTGAGTGGAGGAATAGTTCATGGATATTCTGCATGTTGAGGAACTAAGTTAGAATATGGAAAATCAATATATATGGTGAAGGTCCCTAGTATGATGGCAGGAATTAGAATCAGAGAAATGTCTAATTGCCATGTTTTCATAAGTTTTGGTGTATTCTCCATTGCATCTTCAATACATGTGGTATCTTCCCTCTCCCCACTCCCCAGAAATCGACAGATCACTCCTCTCTTCTTCCTCTGTCTTTAATTATATAGTCTCTGACCTGATAACAATATAATTATTTTAGTGGGAAGAGCACTTGTGCTCATGAGGCTACAAATCCCATTCAAGTCCTATTTACCTAGTTAAACTCAAAATCTTTTTCATATTCATATCCTTACAATGATAAATCATTCCTTTCTACCCAGTGTTCACAATATCTATGACTGGTAGTTCTTCCCTGGATGGAGCTATAAAGAGAATGAGTTGCGATTGAGTTCTCTACATGGGAGTTTCTTTCAGATTTCCACTTCTGATGTATTAATCCCTAGCCACGAGTTTATCTGCAGGCAATGTTACATGTAAATATTTCAGTTCTCAATCATAGCTTCCTTTTTACTCCATAACATAAATACTCTCAATATGTGTTCTCAAAACCAGACTAATTTCATTTTTTTTTCCTTGTCATTCATATAACTGACATTTTCAGGTCCCCTATAGTTGTTTCTGTAGCTTATTTTTCTCCAGCTTTACCTGATCTATATAGAGAGATTGATAATTTTGCAACTCTTTCATATTTCAAGGTCAGATTATATTTCTCCTTCTCTGGAATATATCCTCCTCAAAATTGTTGAGTGTGGAAATTTCCCTTTCTTAGACTTATGAAGCAAGTCTCTTTTTTTCCACTTTGAGTAGATTTACAAAGATTCTCTCATCTTTGAAGATATATGTCCGAAATACTGAGCTTCCCATTTGCAGCAACAACTCCCAATGAATATTGGGATTGAAAGAGGTAATTCCTACTCTTTGTATTAATTTTTTGTGTCCCTCATTTTCATATAGGGAATCTGGGCCAAATTATGGAAATAGTTATGACCAATTTTGTAAATGATCCCTAAAAGAATTGAAGGGTAATTGTAATCATTCCTTGTGTATATCCCTAGTGTCTGCACTGAGAAAGGAGAAAAATGTATTAAACATTAGTATTTGTGTCCTGGATACATTTTCAAAGTAGCAATGATAAGTCTCTCCAAATTAATTTATATTAATTCATTCATTCATTTATTCATCTTCTTATTTATTACAAATGAAAAGCCAGAAACCCAGAAAGGGTGAGTTTTTCTTAGTTATATATATGGATGAGAAGAATCAAAGTCAGATTTCAAAGCTATGGTTGATTTTGGGTTTCAAGTTCATCGTGTTTTTCAGTACCAGAAAATTTTTTGAAAAACAAATGAGACAAAAAATGAGAAAACATTTTGAAAAATGTATGGACCTTCATGTAAATGTCAGGAATGTCTGTCTTTTTGCAGTCTATGATTTCACAAAGCTGTGATTCTTTACAGTACCCAGCAACAATCCAGGACTCAGATGATTAGTGAACACTGTTTAATTCAATAGATTTTGGAATGGATCAGCTGCCCAATATTTGAGAATGTTCTTTTGCATCTTTTCACAGCTGGTGATGAGATCTTCTCCCATAAGTTATTACCACTTGTCTTTAGATATAGGGTCCTAGAATCAACAGAAATGGTAAGCTCTAGTTCCCTTTTGTAAATACACCCCTAAGCATACTACCATTGGCAATGTAAGAGCTTGCAATGAGGAGGATGACTCCTGAGGGTTTTTTGAACTCTAGAACATCTGGCTTATTTAAGTGCTGACAAAATGGAATGTTGGCATCAATACCTTTGTCAATTTATCAACATTTCATTGAACTATATTTTTCTATTTCCATTGTAATTCTTTGACTTCCTTCCTCTCAATCCCCTTTTTTCTTTCTTTCTTTTTCTCTTTTACTTTCTTTTTGTTTATCTCTTTCTCTCCCACCTTATTCATGATTATATAACTAGTATCTCTTTTACTTTCCAAACCATAAAGAATCAAAGAATCAATATAGAGTAATTTCTTCAAGTTAGGGGCTTTCTTTTGTGTTTTTTTTCCTAAGACAGTATAAATTTTGGCACAGTTTTTTTTCAATTTTTTTTGTTTTTTTAACTTTTTTGTTCAATTTGTGTATTTCTGCATGCATTAATTTTTTCATGTATCTGAGGTAGTAGCTGAAGTCAGGACTTTCTGTCTACTATAACATGTTTCTTTTCTTTGATTTGCATACTTTATATGATGATTTGAATTTTTGAGTTTCTAAATTGCATTTAATTGAGAAACATAATGATAACAGAACACAGTGGATAAAGGGGACAATGTCATACAGCAGAAAGACCATTAGTTTTGTTGAATCAGAGAAATGCAAATTAAAACAACTCTGAGATACCACTACACACCTCTCAGATTGGCTAAAATGACAGGAAAAGATAATGACGATTGTTAAACGGGATGTGGGAAAACTGGGTCACTGATACATTGTTGGTGGAACTGTGAACGGATCCAGCCATTCTGGAGAGCAATTTGGAACTATGCTCAAAAAGTTATCAAACTGTGCATATCCTTTGACCCAGCAGTGTTTCTATTGGGCTTATATCCCAAAGAAATCATAAAGGAAGGAAAGAGCCCCCACATGTGCAAGAATGTTTGTGGCAGCTCTTTTTGTAGTGGCTAGAAACTGGAAATTGAATAGATGCCCTTCAATTGGAGAATGGCTGAATAAATTATGGTATATGAATGTTATGGAATATTATTGTTCTGTAAGAAATGACCAGCAAGATGATTTCAGAGAGGCCTGGAGAGACTTGCATGAACTGATGCTGAGTGAAATGAGCAGAACCAGGAGATCATTATACACAGTAGCAAGACTATACAATGATCAATTCTGATGGACATGGTTCTCTTCAACAATGATGTGATTCAAACCAGTTCCTATTGTTCAGTGATGAAGATAGTCATATACATCCAGAGAGAGGCCTCAGGGAACTGAGTGTGGACCACAACCCAGCATTTTCACGCTCTCTGTTGATTGCTTACATTATGTTTTCCTTCTCAGTTTTTTTTTCTTTCCTGTACAGCAAGATAACTGTATAAATATGTATACACATAAAAATATAAGTGATGAATAAGTTACCTTTTATCAATATCTTTTTTTCCATTAAGATGAAAATTCTTGGAAGCACTAAGGACTGTTCTTTTTACACCTCACAAATATTTAATGGAATTAGAAGTGTTTTCAGAGTAAGATTCACTTGATAAAGCTAACCTTATCCTGTTGCTAAACTGGATATTTGGGGGTACTACTTCACCTCATTTTAAAACAGGCTATGAAACAGTCATGTGATATAATGAACATTGATTGATTTTATGTATTTTGGAAACTTTGCTTAAATTTTTACATTTTTTAATGCCACCTAATCATACTATCAACTCATTTAGGATGATGCTTTGTCCCTTTTCTATATATTTCTTCTTATTAACATGCATATTTCTCCCTAAAATGAACAAAGTATTCAATATGTGCATGAATTTAATGAATGTAAGTTGAATGAATTCATTTAGTTTATTTCTAAATTTTCTTATTTTATACTATTTCAGAAATATGTATATGTGTATATATGTATACATACATATATACACATATATGCTGATTTAGCCTATTGGGATTTTAGTTAGATATATAAATAGGTAGACAGACATCAGTAGATATAGATAGATTATATACATATATAAATAGAGCTTAAATAGATAGGGATTACATACATATACAAACAATATGGAATATGATATTATATCTATACATACACACACACACATATATAATCCCAATAAGATAGTTTAGTATATAATGAATGTGCATATATAATCTCCTTAGTGTATAAGTTAATATGCAAGCTATTCCCTCAATTCTAGTTGAATTCAATTAAGCACATTATTTATGTATCCAGCTATCCCATAGATAAATAAGCATAAACATAAAATATAAATAATAAATCATGCAGTTTCAAAGGATCAGCAGAGGATCAAGTCTTGGGGGTATTATTACTATTTTGGTTACATGATTCAAAAACTAAATTTCCTTGGAAGCAAAGGATGGTAAGAGCATAAGTTAAAACAATGGCAAAGAATTATAGGAAAGCAGCCAAATGATTCAATAGATAGAATATTAGACCTAGAATCAAATAAACTCATCTATCTGTGTTCAAAAATGATTTCAAACTCTTACTAAAATGACCTTGGAAAAGTCACTTAACCCTGTTTGCCTCAGTTTTTTCATCTATAAAAAAGGAGCTGGAAAGGTAAATGGCAAAACACTATATTTTCTCTGGTAAGTAACCCCAAATTTGGTAATGAAGAGTTGGACACAAATGAAAACAAATGAACAACAAATAATTAAAGAAACATGGAATTATAGAATTTAAGAATTAGAGGTGTCCTTAGCAACCATCTAGTTAAATCTAACAAGTCAAATTGTCCAATCTAACAAGTAGTCATCTAGTCCCTTCTAAATTTTATCTCATTAGATTTAGTCCAAATTTCTAGTCTATAAGTAATTTTTAATCATTTTTATATTCAGTTGATATATATAATCTAAGAGATCCTTTCTATGCTAGATCAATAAATTTATGATCCTGTCAATTCTAATTTTGTTCCATTTTCACATTTTGTGCTTTCTATTTATTCTTTCATCCAAGTCATTGATAAATTTCATAAGCATAAAAATATATGTATGTATGTATATATATATATAAAATTAAAAAATAAGCACTTATTATATGTAAAGATTGTTACTAAGTGCTGGAAGGATAAAAATGAATGGAAATATAAATAAGTACAATGATAGGGAATGAAGGACTCCTACCAAACTCTTTTTATGATACAGACATGGTACTGATACCTAAACCAGGTAAAACAAAAACAGAGAAAGAAAATTATAGACCAATCTCCTTAATGAATATTGATGCAAAAATCTTAAATAAAATATTAGCAAAGAGATTACAGAAAATCATTCCCAGAATAATACACCATGACCAAGTAGGATTTATACCAGGAATGCAGGGATGGTTCAATATTAGGAAAACTATTAACATAATTGACTATATAATAACCAAATTAACAAAAAACATATAGTAATCTCAATAGATGCAGAAAAAGCATTTGATAAAATCCAACATCCATTCCTATTAAAAACATTAGAGAGTATAGGAATTAATGGCCTTTTCCTTAAAATAGTCGGTAGCATCTATTTAAAACCATCAGCTAGCATCATATGTAATGGTGATAAACTGGAACCATTCCCAATAAGATCAGGGGTGAAACAAGGTTGCCCACTATCACCATTACTATTCAATATTGTATTAGAAATGCTAGCCTTGGCAATAAGACAAGAAAAAGAGATTAAAGGAATTAGAGTAGGTCATGAGGAAACCAAATTATCACTCTTTGCAGATGATATGATGGTCTACTTAGAGATCCCTAGAGAATCAACTAAAAAACTATTAGAATTAATCCACAACTTTAGCAAAGTTGCAGGATACAAAATAAATCCACATAAATCATCAGCATTTTTATACATCACCAACAAAATGCAACAGCAAGAGATACAAAGAGAAATTCCATTCAAAATAACTATCGATAGTATAAAATATTTGGGAATATATCTACCAAGGGAAAGTCAGGATCTATATGAGCAAAACTACAAAACACTCTCCACACAAATAAAGTCAGATCTAAACAACTGGAAAAACATCAAGTGCTCTTGGATAGGTCGAGCGAATATAATAAAGATGGCAATACTACCTAAACTAATCTATCTATTTAGTGCTATGCCAATCAAACTCCCAAGAGATTATTTAACTGAACTAGAAAAAAGTACAACAAAATTCATCTGGAAAAACAAAAGGTCAAGAATTTCAAGGGAATTATTGAAAAAAAAAATGCAAATGAGGGTGGCCTAGCTGCACCAGATCTAAAACTATATTATAAAGCAGTGGTCACCAAAACCATTTGGTACTGGATAAGAAATAGAGTAGTGGATCAGTGGAATAGGTTAGGTTCACAGAACAAAATACTCAATGACAATTGTAATCTACTGTTTGATAAACCCAAAGACCCCAGTTTTTGGGATAAAAACTCACTATTTGACAAAAACTGCTGGGATAATTGGAAACTAGTCTGGAAGAAATTAGGCATTGACCCATACCTAACACCATATACCAAGATAAGGTCAAAATGGATTTATGATCTAGGCATAAAGAATGATATTATAAACAAATTAGAACAATGTAGGATGGTTTACCTCTCAGACCTGTGGAGGGGAAGGAATTTGTGACCAAAGAAGAACTAGAGGTCATCATTAATCACAAAATAGATAAGTTTGACTATAACAAGTTGAAAAGTTTTTGTACAAACAAAATGAATGCAGACAAGATTAGAAGGGTAGCTGTAAACTGGGAAAATATTTTTACATCCAAAGATTCTGATAAAGGCCTCATTTCTAAAATATATCGAGAATTGACTCAAATATATAAGAATTCAAGCCATTCTCCAATGGATAAATGGTCAAAAGATATGAACAGACAATTTTCAGATGAAGAAATTGAAACTATTTCCGGTCACATGAAAAGGTGCTCCAAGTCACTATTGATTAGAGAAATACAAATTAAGACAACTCTGAGATACCACTACACACCTGTCAGATTGGCTAAAATGACAGGAAATGATAATCATAGCTGTTGGAGGGGATGTGGGAAAACTTGGACACTGATACATTGTTGGTGGAACTGTGAACGGATCCAACCATTCTGGAGAGCAATTTGGAGCTATGCTCAAAGAGTTATCAAACAGTGCATACCCTTTGACCCAGCAGTGTTTCTACTGGGCCTATATCCCAAAGAGATTTTTAAGGAGGGAAAGGGACCCACATGTGCAAAAATGTTTGTGGCAGCCCTTTTTGTAGTGGCAAGAAACTGGAAATTGAAAAGATGCCCATCAATTGGAGAATGGCTGAATAAATTATGGTATATGAATGTTATGGAATATTATTGTTCTGTAAGAAATGACCAACAGGAGGATTTCAGAGAGGATTTGAGAGACTTGCATGAACTGATGCTGAGTGAAATCAGCAGAACCAGGAGAACATTATACACAGCAACAAGACTATACGATGATCAATTTTGATGGACATGGTTCTCTTCAACAATGATGTGATTCAAACCAGTTGTGCTGAGATGAAGATAGTCATATACATCCAGAGAGAGGCCTGTGGGAACTGAGAGTGAACCACAACACAGCATTTTAACGCTTTCTGTGAATATTTCCATGCATTTTGTTTTCCTTCTTAGGTTTTTTCCTTCTTCTCTTTCTAGATCTGATGTTTCTTGTGCAGTAAGATAACTGTATAGATATGTATACATGTATTGTATTTGTCATATAATTTATCCTATCTAGCATGTATTATATTACCTTTCATCTAGGGGTGGCGGGGGGGGGAAGGAAGGGAATAGCTTGGGGAAAAAAGTTTTTGCAGTGGTCAATGTAGAAAAATCACTCATATGTTTTGTAAATAAAAAGCTTTTAATTAAAAAAAAATAAGTACAATGTATTGCTATAATATGAAAAGAATACACTATGTACAAAACATGAAGTTAAGTGCTAAATAGGAATACAAATAAGAAAGTAAGGAAATCTATTGTCTCAAGAAATGTATATTCTAACAAGAGACGTTATAAATAAGGAAGGATTCTGATATGTTACATGAAAAGATACCACGAGCCTCAGAATCTACTGGCTAAGTTAATGATAATGTTTCTTTTCTATTTTCATTAAAGTTTTTTTTTATCTTCAAAACATAGATATGGATATATAGTATTATATATTTGCTGAGGCAATTGGGGTTAAGTGACTTGCCCAGGGTCACACAGCTAGGAAATGTTAAGTATCTAAGATCAGATTTGAACTCAGGTCCTCCTGACTTCAGAGCTGGTGCTCTATCTACTGCACCACTTAGCTGCTCTCTATGAATAATTTTCAACATTCACCTTTGCAAAATCTTGTGTTACAATTTTTTTTTCTCCCTTCCTCCACCCCCTCTCCTAGACAAGTAATCTAATATATGTTAAACATGTGAAATTCTTCTATATATAGTTCCACAAATATGCTGCACAAGAAAATCAGACCAAAAAAGGAAAAAAAAAATGAGAAAGAATACAAAATGCAAGCAAACAACAAAAAATGAAAATACTATATTGTGAACCACATTCTGTTCCCACAGTCCTCTCTCCTCTTTCTGGGTGTAGATGGCTCTCTCCATCACAAGACTATTGGAACTACTCTGAATCACCATGCTGTTTAAAAGAGCCTCGTCCATCAGAATTAATCATCATTTAGTCTTGTTGCCGTGTATAATGATCTCCTGGTTTTGCTTATTTCACTCACCATCAGTTCATGTAAATGTCTCCAGGTATTTCTGAAATCATCCTGCTGGTCATTTCTTATAGAACCATAATATTCCATAACATTCCTATACCATAATTTGTTCAGTCATTCTCCAGTTGATGGGCATTCACTCAGTTTTCAGTTTCTTGCCACTACAAAAAGGGCTGCTATAGATAAACCCTTTAATGTCATTTATAGGGATAAAATAATCAGTTTCTGATGTTGAACCATTTACTAATAGCAAGGCCTTTGGTGACAAAAGCTCTCTTTTCTGAGTCTTCCGACATGGGCTGTCATACATACAGGAATAATTGCCAAGTAGCATCTCCAAAGATAGTATTACCCAGGATAATGAGAACACAATAGATTGCAAGTTTTACCATTCCCAAGGCTCTCAGGTTCTCATCATGGGCTTTCTTTATTCAGGTCTGAGGGGAAATAGTGGTGGTGGTAATGGTGATAGTGCCTCCATATGCTGCCCCCATTTTTCCTTTAAGATGCTAGGCTTGGAACTCTTAATTGAACACCAGATAGATAATTTTGATTATATTAAATTAAAAAGTTTTTGTACAAACAAAACTAATGCAGACAAGATTAGGAGGGAAGCAATAAATTGGGAAATCATCTTTACATTTAAGGGTTCTGATGAAGGCCTCATTTCTAAAATATATAGAGAATTGTCTCATATTTATAAGAATTCAAGGCATTCTCTAATCGATAAATGGTCAAAGGATATGAACAGACAATTTCCAGATGATGAAATTAAAACTATTTCTAGTCATATGAAAAGGTGCTCCAAATCACTACTGGTCAGAGAAATGCAAACTAAGACAACTCTGAGGTACCACTACACACCTATCAGATTGGCTAAAATGACAGGAAATGATAATGATGAATGTTGGCTGGGATGTGGGAAAACTGGGACACTGATACATTGTTGGTGGAACTGTGAACATATCCAACCATTCTGGAGAGTAATTTGGAACTATGCTCAAAAAGTTATCAAACTGTGCATACCCTTTGACCCAGCAGTTTTTCTACTGGGCTTATGTCCCAAAGAGATCTTAAAGGAAGGAAAGGGTCCCACATGTGCCAGATGTTTGTGACAGCCCTTTTTGTAGTGGCTAGAAACTGGAAACTGAATGGATGCCCATCAATTGGAGAGTGGCTGAATAAACGATGGTATATGAATGTTATGGAATATTATTGTTCTATAAGAAATGACCAGCAGGATGATTTCAGAGAGGCCTGGTGAGACTTACATGAACTGATGCTGAATGAAACGAGCAGAACCAGGAAAACATTATATATGGCAACAACAATACTATATGATGATCAATTCTGATGGACATGGCTCTCTTCAACAATGAAATGTTTCAAACCAGTTTTAACTGTTCAGTGAAGAAAGCCATATACACCCAGAGAGAGGGATATGAAATGTGGGCCACAACATAACATTTTTATGCTCTCTATTGATGTTTACTTGCATTGTTTCCTTTCTCTGATTTTTTTTCTTGTAGATACAATTTTTCTTGCACAATGATAAGTGTGGAAATATGTATACATATATTCGACTGGTCAAGCATTTTAACATAATTAACATGTAGCACATTTCCTGCCATCTAGGGGGAGGAGGGGTAGAGAGTGGGGAGGGGGAATTTGTAATAGAAAGCTTTGTAAGGGTTAATGTTGAAGAATTACCCATACATATGTTTTGCAAATAAAAAGTTTTAATAATAAAAAAGATGCTAGGCTTGTTTGCCTGCCTTGCTATGGCAGGTAGTCAGAATGACAATGTTTCTCCAGAAGAAATTTTCCTGTGATAATTACATAAGGACTTTTTTTCCCCCTATATTGTCCCAACAAGGAGAATCAAAGAAAGAGAAGGCATATTGCGAGATGTAGGGGCAATAATGCTGATAATTTTTAGATAAAAGACAGAAGGAATGAATTCTCTTGCTAGATTTTTTTTCTGCCTAAGTAAATGATTTTAGGCTTGGTAAATTTAGACAGAAAATGGTCAGTCAGACACCAAGATGAGGTAGGCTACAGAAAAAAGGACCATGCTATTTCCTTTGCTAAAGTCAATCTCATTCAGACTCTAGAGTTTTTAAGCAATTACAAGTGTTGGAAAAAGCCAAAGGCAGGAGCAGAAAACATCGTTTTTAAGGCAAGAACTAAAATCTGTTTCCTTTAAGTCAGCGAGCTTTACTTTGATTTCTTTAACAACAAATTAATTGCCATCACAGTGTAAAGCTTTATTGTAACATCATTGGCTTATTTACATAAGCTTCTGGTCGGTTGACTTACTCATCTTTCCCCACTTAATTCCATTCTCTACTCAGCTGTTAAGATATTCTGAAAATGCAGGTGTGGCCATCCCACTGTGATCCTCCTCTTCCCAAGAAATAAAAATGGCTCTCTATTATGCTCAAGGTCGATGATAAACCCTCTCTTTGGCTTTTAAACTTATCTATAATCTGATCCCTTCCTACATCTTCAATATTCTTACACCTGACTTGTCACATCTTCTTTGCCTTTGCACTCTGAATCAGTGATACCCATCTGCTTGCTACTCTTTTAACAAGACAGAGCATCTCTCAACTATTCTGTATTTTACCTTTAATATGTGTAATTGCTATAATTCTTTCCTTCGTTAAGTCTGTCACATAGGTTCTCTATCTTCAAGTCTCAGCTAAAATTCCTGTTTCTGACATCTTTCCTGATTCCCCCTGAAAATAATGCCCTCTGAGAGTATATCTAATATCTTTTTGCATATATCATGTTTGTACATCTTATATATTGTCTTCCCAATTAGAATTAGAACTTCCTGAGGATATATCTGACTTTTGCCATTTTTGTGTTAGTAGAAGCTTAACTAAATATATATTGGCTTGACTTATATGGTGGGAGATATCATATGTCTCTACTTTTCCGTGGGTTTGACTTTTTCCTCCAACTTACTCTCATACCAGTTGGCCATTTAAGTCAGTTCCTTCTCCAACCGAGAACTGTTCAATGGAAGGCTGCTCTCAGCTGACTGCTTCTGACGAAGCACACTTCCAATAGAGCAGTTTTTCAATGGCCTCATTGTATTATAAACTTTTCTCATATCCTTTTCTCCTAAAGATTTCTTGCATAATGCCTCTTGCCTTGCTCTTCTGCTTAGTGATGTAATAAGAGGCTCTTGATTCTTTGTAAGCAATCTTTTACCTGAAAAGTCACAACACACCAGTTTTTTCCCTTATCAAATCATTTTTATTCATCCCTTAGTCTCAAATGTTCAAATGATTTCTCAAAACCTTTTCCTTCTTTAGGCAAGAACCATTTATATGAAAATTAGATTAAATACTATCTTACTTTGTTGTTCTATGAAGTTCTAAACACAATAATGTACCTTTTTATGCCTTTAAAGCTGTATTTGTTCACTGTCAAATTGCTCTAGTTTTTAATAAAAAGATCTTTTCTTGCCTCTTTATAACATTAAAATGTTCCCATAAAGCAAGATAGCACCTAATCTAATTGAAAAAAACAATTAGTCTGAATCTTACTTCTAAATTGTAGATTATCTTCTCTTAAAGTTTTATCAAATCTTGCTCTCAAAGTTGTTTTTCTTCATTATATGTTTTTTCAGTATATTAAAACAACTTTCTTTTTCTATTCATATTAAGTATCAATATTTCCATGCAAAATAATGGCAATATCTCAATTTTTAAATAATAAACATAAATGTCTTTACATAAAACACTTTTCCTACCCTTTTACCATTAAATACTCTCAAAAGGCTTATAAAAGGATAATATAGCATACACTGGAACAGTTTTAGAAAATATTATTCAATAAATAATTCATTAACATCTAAAAAATAAAGTTTTGAAATAATGAACCATCAAAGTTTATTTTAAAAACCAGTTGAATTATTAACATGTAGTGGACTTCCTGCCATCTAGGGGAGGGGAGGGGACTGGGGATAAAATTTGTAATGGAAAGCTTTGTAAAGATCAATGCTGGGGAACTACCTATACATATGTTATACAAATAAAAAGCTTTAATAAAAAAAATGGAAAAAAAACCAGTTGAGATTTTGACAAAACATTTAATAAATACTTTTGTAGAAGTTGCAATAAGGCAAAATTTACCCTTGTTAATACTTAGAAAACTTGCCTTGAGAATTAGTGAAGACTACAAGCAAAGGGTGTAATTCCACTTGGCTAATTTGTCCATATGACTTTTTGGTTGGATTCCATAGTTTCTAAAGGCTCCTTCTAGATCTGAAAACCTGTGATTCTCTAATTCAAAAAAAAATATTAATCACTTAATTCTCCAAGAAAATATTGGAGAAATTGAGTGAATAGAGACAGGAGGCAGGATGACTGGTAGTTAAAAGTTGATTTCAATAGGCCAAGCTCAAATTGGTTATTGCTAATATTGTTGGGTGGCAATGGGATTGAATAAAAATGAGATAAACATTTAGACCTAGACCATATTAACTCATCAAGTCAATGACCCTTCTAAATTATTCATCTCCCACTAGGAAGAAGTTATCCAAGTGGCAAGCTCTAACTTGGGGTTGTTGGGTTATTCTCTGTTTGTTGTACTGTTCCCCAGTTCATTCAGCACTTCTTGGCTTTCTGATTAGAAGCAATAATGCATGTCCATTAGCACCTCTGGAATGAAGATGAAATTTCAAATGAGAGATTTCTCCCTGCTGGAAACCTTGGAATTCTTTGGCCATCTGCCTTCATTATACAGTTGTATCTTATTATCTGCCTAAGAAACAATTAGGCACACATGCTAACTGTTGTTAGCATAGGATGGGTGCCATTTATAGGAAGTATTTTTTTATAAAACCGTTTGTTTCCCCAAACAGGCCCCCAGTTCCGTGGAATCCTAAAGTAACAAGATGTCCCCAGGATGAGCCAGGTGCCTGTACTTCAGAGATGTCACTTAGCACAACATCCTGCTGTATATATTTTGATATAGCAAGGATACGACATTTCTACAGCTCTCACAGATAACTAGTGCAGCTTTCTCAGACAGGGAGAAGATTAAGAGCTAGAATAAAATCATCACTTTGAACACAGGAAGGAACAGCACCCATTGCTAAAGCTAGCAATGGAGGAGTATCCTTTGTTAGTCATCTCTTCCAACACTCTGACAGGTGATTTGCATAGGGTTTTTTTGGTCATATCTCCATTTTTCCAATTTTTCCAAAGAAGTGGCCTAGAGAGTACAATATGGAGAATCATTTCTATAGATGATGCAAGGAGATAGTCAGTGTGACTTAGGTGTCTCCTGATCTCTGACACTTACTGACATCATCACCTTGGGCAAATCAGTTAATCTCCCAGTTCCCCTAAGCAAGTTTCCAAGATTCCTAAATTTCAGAATAGATGCCAAAGACTTTCTTCATTGAGAGATTTTCTATTCCAGTGAAATAGCAAACTCTTCAGAAAAAAATAAAACAAACAACTGTGGTGATAGTTGAGATGAATCCAGTATTTTTATGGTAAAATTTCTTATCATAGATATAGATTCAAAAATGAGGTTAAAGATCACATTAACAATGAAGAAACTAAAGCACACAAAGGTTTTCTCTGTCTCTCTTCCTATTTATCTTTCTATTTCTCTATTTCTATTTTTTGTCTATCTCTATATGTCTCTTTCCTCTTTATCAGTTTATTCACTTTTCTGTCTTTCTGTTACTGTCTCTGTCTTTTTGTCTATCTTTCTTCTTTCCTCCACTTTCTGTATTTTTAACTTTGTTGGATACCTAAAGCCTTAAATCCTACTTTAATATGCTTGGATACCTCCTTAACTAAGGATTAACTAATTAGTCCTTTGGCTCTAAATCATACTTATTGAGTGAGTAGGGGAATAGATAACTAATTCATTGTCTCATTTTATAAGTAAGGAAGATGAGGTCTCTGCAAAGTGTATTTGACTAATGCCAATTTCCCATGAGGGAAGAATTAGAGAGCCTGTTTCTGGGAGAGTATGGTCTCATTGCTTTGGAAAGACTGTGTATCTTATGTAAAATTTCTGTAACTGATCCCAATCTATTTATTTTGTGGATGAAAGAAACTTTAGTTGCCTACACAGTATGAATTGTGAATATCCTAGAAAGTGTCTAGTTTGGTTTTGACCTCTCCATTAGCTATTCTACATGTGTCCATATTCCTTAGTTGATTTTGTCCACTGAGAGACAATTCTTTAAATTGAGACACCTTGGGCCCTCCCCCACTGAAGTCAATATGAATATCATGGTTCATGAGGAGGGAAAACATGACCCTCTGTCTTTGACTTTTTCTATTTAAAAGACATGGGTTTAAATATCATGAGTATCAAAGGTTAAGAGAGCAAGCATTTAGCCCAAGAGATATCTAGCTTCCAGATCTAGCTTAGCATTCAAGCCCAGAAGCCTAAAAAATGATTTTCAGGATTCAGCCCAACAGTAGTTGATGTTAAGACTCATCTCTTGCCTGATCTAGATGTAAATTTGGTGGGGTTCATGTAGGAATTATTATGTAGGCGATGATCTAAGTTCCAGACAAATGTTGATAGACACCAAATGAGTGTTTCATAAAGTGTCCTCCCAAAGAGTTCAGAGGAAATGATGATACTTCTGTTTTTGCTTAATTTTCAAAGTAAATATTTTAAAGGCTAATTGTATTTAAGTAAACTTGGGACAATAGTTGCTGTGATCTAAGATTGAATAAGAAAAGAGCTGAATAGAGACTGAGCCAACAGCATTAGAGAAAAGACACCCACAGGTCCCTCAAGGATCCTCTGGCACTCAGAGGATATAGTCACTGTAGCACAGAGAGTGAGCTAGTGGATACTTACAATAGAAGCAACTTGTTCAAAGTATTACAGAGAATAATTGGCAGACTTAAGATTAAACCTCAAGTTTTTGTCGTTCAGACCATTGCTATTTCCACAGTACCAATTCTATCCATTCTATATTTTTAGTTCTTAGAACTCATTATGCAATTGCTTTTGGAAAGCCATGGAAAACGAGGATAAACATGTATGTGATATTTCTTTTTAAATGAATATTACTCTAATATTTGGGAGAGATGCTATATCATATTAGATTGAATTTATCTTTTCCTCTCCATCAAAGGATATAGTTTACCATGATTTTTGATCAGGTCATTTCATAAGAAATTTTATTAGTGTCCCTTCCCATCAGGCTTAGTTTCAGCTGAAAGGGAAAAGCTATATCTTGCTCCAGCCAGTTTTTACCCACACTGACTTCATTTCAGGAGAGGAGAAGTAAAATTAGCACAAAACGCCTGCTAGGATTAGCAACAGATCAGATGGAGTTTGCCAATGCTCCCAACTACCCCTTCAGAGCTCGTTAACATTCCTTCAGACTTGCATGTTTTAAAAATGGAATCCAAAATAATATGACAACCTGTCTCGCAAACTCTTGGATTTAATTAACTAGTGAAACAAATTTGCAGCCAGCCTACTTAATGGACATATTCCAAAGCCTTGCCATCATATTATGCATGGGATATGATTCTCACGTAGGCAAATCTTGCTTAGGACGACATTTTTCCCCCTTTTTCCCATTCCTTCAGGAATATTCATTAAATATTTCCTCAAAATTGTATTTCTTTTTAGTGAAGGATATCAATATTGTATTGATGTACAACTGGGTAGCTTTGTGAATTGTGATTGCTTGGCTAAATGAAAAACCCTAGGGGATTTCAAGTGAACCTAAAAACATTAAATACAAGTGCTTTGCAAAGTAACTCCGTAAGGAGAGATACAGAAACCCATTATAAATACAGAGGCTGTCTGCCCAATTCTAATTTCCTTACTTTTCTGAAAGGAAATAGTTGAAGTTTACAGAAGAGAGTACTGATATTTCTAGATTTAGTGTGCCATACAAACTTTTGCATTTCTATCAATTGGATGGCTTAAAGGAGACTATATAAAAGATACAGTAAGTCTTAGATACTACATAAATTTGTATTTTATTTTTATTATTATTCCTCCACTAACGCCTTTCACTGATGAATCAAAACAGCTACGGTTTGGCCCTGAGTTTTTAAAAGGCAAAAAAACTAGCAGAAAACAAATTCTGATAGATATTGTCTACTTTGGGATGCTTTGTTGACATGTCCATGGATAGCCTAGTCTAACTAAATTCAGAGAGGTTAACCCCAGAGTCACAGAATCTTGGGCCACATCAAGTCTCAAAAAGGTAAACTAAAATTTAGAGGATTTGAAATTTAGGTGGGTAGAACAAATAGCCCTACTTTTGGAATGTTATTGAACTATTCATATTCTATATATTATGAACATTTTATTCAAGCCTCCAGGCATTCTACAGACCACATATTACATCTTCCCAATCACAAAAAAATTTCATTTCCTTCTCCAAATTTCATTGTTACCCAATTTCTGGTGTTGCAGAAATTTGAATCCTACATTTGGATTCTGGAAGTAACTAATGGAGAAAGATGTCCAGCATCCTCATTGTAAAGTTGAAGAAAATGTGTTCTCATGACTATTCAGATGGCACAAAGGTAGCATTTGCCTTTCTATTAAAAAAAATCCAGCACAGAGCCTAGAACATAGCATATACTTAATAAATGCTCCTTGGTCTAGTGATCATTTGAGGCCAAATATAAGTCTCAACCTACAAATATAGGCCATATGACAGCAAATTGAATGCATTTTCCATTCAACCATAATAAATCATTGAGAGTCTACTATGTGTTAAAGACAGACCTAGGGACTGAGCAAGCTCTAAAGATACAGGGTTTGTGTCCTCAAAAAACTTACTATTAGATAGACAATGAGATATATAAAAATCATAGCACTTTATTCTTATTAATCATCTCTTTTCCATTTCTTAAATCTGCTCAGCTTCTCAGCACTATCTAAAGTTTATTTTTAAATAATATGTTTCTCTTGGCAAGATCAATCTTTCCATCGCACATTCATCTCTCTAACATGATGATATAAGGCATATAAATTAAGGTCTTCTATATTTCCAATGATTCTGTTCTCACAAGTATGGAATTAACATTTCACCAAACCATTTGGTGCCATATTCCCTCAAATTTAAGAAAACATTTTCCTCAAGCTAGGTACTTAAGGTTAATATATGCAAAAATGTTCTGCAAATAATGAAATGTAAGTAATAAATAAATAAAAGTAAAACAAACAAAACATATCCTTAATCTCCAAACTATACTAAAGAGCTAGATTTTTTTTTCCATTCCTAATAAATTACATTGAAAAGTGATTTCTCTCATCATCTCCAGATAAAATATCCAAGATGGGGAATTGTTACCAAGACTACCTGCTATGCAATATCTGAGAATAATCTATGGAACTAAAACAAATGTTTCTGAATTAGCTGGAATAGGTGTCAAGTACTTCCAAAAATGCTTTATGAACAAAAAAAAATCATAGGCCAATGTCTTTTATTAGGAATACTAACAATGAAAAGGAAAATATTTGAATGTATAATTGAAATATATATATAATTATGTATATATATATATCATACACATATAACAAATAATGCATATACACAGATATTTGTATCTGTGTATATTTACATGCATGTACACATGTTTATTTGACACTAGGACTTCTCCCTCTAAGCTACACTTATTTTATTCTTAAGGAAAGCTTTGTTTGGAGAAAGCATCTATGGAGAATAGAAAAGTTTAGCATTAAGGCAAAATAAAACAAGCAGGCTAATATACAATATGATTTAAAGGAGAAAAGGAAGGTTCATTTTTCACTTAATCTTTTCTCCATAAACTTTTCCAAGACTTCAACATTTCCTCCAAGTTTTAATAACAAATTAAATACTAAAGATAGAGTTCTATGTAAGTTACACAACTGATAACAGGGAAGTACTATCTCTTCCTTTAGTCCACATATATAAGAATAGGTGTATATGGTTCTGGCTCAAGTGAAATGATTAGCAAATGGGTTACGTGGGAATGACCTCCATGGAGTGTCATATTTATAAAGTGTACAGTGAACCATGTTGGGGGCAAAAAGCTGCATGAAATCAGTTGCGTGCATTGGGGCTGTGACCCTATAAACAATACTCTCTAAATTTCGTGTCTGGTGACTTTTTATTGAGTCATTTTTCAATGTGACCTCAAAAATCCAGGTTTGTTTTTCTTTTATCTTCTTCAGGAGTTAGAGAAGTTTCCATTCTTTTCATCACAATCTTTCTACCCCTCCTATCACTACCACCATGAACAGCAAAGACTAGTGTTTTTATATAATGTTTTAAGATTGGAAAAAATGTTTTACTTATTAATACAAAATCACATTATCTTCATAACAATCTTGAAAAATCGTGGTATTATTTCATGATTCAACAGATGAAGAAACAGGTATGTAGAGGTTAGGGGACATTCCCAGAGTCACATATCTAAGTATCAAGGGAGAATTAAAAGTCTCTTCTTGGGTCCAAGTCTAGTAGTCTGTCTGCTCTGCCAACTACTTGTCTTACTTTTCCCTTAATTTCCATAGATAAATTAAGTTCTATTCTGTGATTAATGTGTACAGCTCAGTGGCACAGTGGATATACTGTCCAACCTATAGTTGGGAAGATTCATCTTCCTGAATTCAAATCTACCCTCAGACACTTACCAGCTATGCTTTTTCCTCAGCTGTAAAATGAAGAGAAGAAGGAAATGGCAAACCACTCCAGTATTTTTGCCAAATGAGGTCATGAAGAGTCAGACACCATTGAAAAATGACTAAACAACAATAACAGTTAAATGATTTATGAACAGTAATCCAATTTGTTATCAACATTTTGGTTTTGTTTTGGCTTTTTCCCCCCCAAGTTCTTATTCAATTAATGATTTTAGCCACTGGAGTTCAAAACAAGCTAAAATAATGGATAAATTGGCAAGTTAATTTTGAAAATGACTGTTAAAAAAAAAAAAAAAGCTCTGAGCCCCATCCCCATCTTCCTCTGTTTTAACACTGGACTGCTCACTCATATTCATAATATGTAGAAAAAATTGAAATCTTCTTAGGACGTGTTCTTGTACATTTTGAAGATTTCACTCATTTTCAGCCTTTCCCCTTTTTCCTTCCCTTCTTCCTGTTTTGTTCCGGCACACCAGCTGGATCCTTGTTTAACAGGCTATATGGTTGAGTATACAATTTCTCCCCCTCCTCCCACCTATCCCTATAATCACTGTCAGCTCTGCATGACTCAACCAAAATATATAAAAAAAGATTGTAATGAGCAAGAATGACAACACAGGAGACACACTGCCTGAAAAGTTACAGACTCTCTCAAAATCCAATGTTTGAGACCCATTTTCTTGCTTATTACTAAGTCCCCTCTCCCAAAATAGCATGACATCTTAGGGCATCAGTGCTGAGGATTACTGCCCTGGATGGACCTGTCATGTTTCCTGGGCACTGCCAGATGGGAACAAAAATAAGATAGATATTTCTGGCCTCTTCCTATCATAGAGTTTAGGGCCTCGTTGTCATCTTCCTGACATTTCAAAGTGTCACCCTTTCTAGAAAGAGGGCATAGAGGTAATACACATACAAAAATCCAATCAAATTGTTTTTGGGATCTATATGAGCCCTTGCAGATATTGCCCTCTATTTTTCTTGTATTCTTGCTTATGGTGCTGCTTGTACTTCCAAATAGCAATTGTGAATTATCCACAGAATATTACTTGGATTTTATAATCAGGGTTAGGGTACTGCATTCAGTTTGGGAATCTTGGTCATATTAGCAGGAAATTTTTTGACAAATAAAGTCAAACATTTTCTGTTATTAAATAATTATACTGTGGTGGCCATAACTAGAAGTCTTACAGAGGTAGATGGCTTGAGAAATTATGATTAGAGAAAATATACAATATGAATAGTTCCTTTAAGAGTTGAGTGAACACAAAGCTATTTCTGAGCTCATTAACTATAATTATAACATCAAGTCAGTTGTCCCACTATGAGCTATTTGGATGAAGACTTCCCTGTTTGATGGTGAATCAACCATGTAGCATTAGAAGCAGCTTCTTCTTTCTTAGCTGCTATTACCCTACATCTGATCTTGCTTCGTTTTGGGAGATGCTGTAATTAGAAAGATTAATTAGTAGTCAGTGCAATAAAGACATATCTCCTCACATTAGCAATATGTCAGGACCAAAACTCTGAATCTTCCAAACACAGAGAGATGATATCAAAAATGTTCATAGCTTGTTAGGTCAGACAGCATAAAGAAAATGCAAATCTATCCTTTCTTTTTTTTTTTCGTTTTCTTTCTTTTTCGTTTTTTTTTTCATTAAGCATCTTTTGTGCTGATCTCTAAAAAATGTGAAAGAGATGTTTGTATGAAGAGGATAGAGATTCATTAAGTTTGTAAAAACTCTTTAAGTGCTAATTAGGTAAGAACCCATCAAAATCCAATTAAGGACAATTAGTGCTTGCTCTTCCTTACAGAAGAATAGGAAGGGAGAGAGTATTTATGTAAATGTGAAGAGATTAAGGTGTTCCACTTTAGGCAAAAGTACATGTGAAAAACCACTTTTCACAAATATCCATTTGATAATAATTATATTTTCTTCCATTTTCTCAGATTTTTTTAATTCAAGTCCAATCATAATAATAATAAGTGCCATTTATATGAAATCACAAGATTTTCAACTTGTACAACATCTCAGGTGCCATTTAGTTCAACATGCCACAAAAAGAAATTCCCAATAGAACTCATCATGGAAGTATGTTCACACAATCTCTGCTTAAAGACTTATATTGAGCTAGGTTTTTAGCACACACCTTTTGGTAGGAAGGCCAAGGCTGATGGATTGCTTGAGTTCAGGAATTTTGAGCAGCAGTGGACTAAACCTGATTTGATGTGTGTAAAAACTTAACACTGACACAGTATGAAGAAGTAACTAGGTTGACTAAGAAAGGGAGAATTCACTCTGGTCAGAAAATGGAGCAGATTTGAGCTTCTCTTCTCAATTCTCCATCAATTGTTCTCCCTGGTGAATATAATGGTCTTTTCAAGATAAATTGATAGCTTATAATCTCATTACCATGTTAACTCACACCTTGGATGTTGTTCCTCCTTTTTCAAAGAAAACTGATGACAACATGCAGTATGATATGTTGATTTGAGGGTGAATGGCATTTAAGTAAGTCAGAGTTATACAATCATCAGCCTCACTCTCTTCCAGACATCAAAAGTCTAGTGAAGACAAAACTCAGGCTGACTAGGGACACAGTAGATAATTTTGCCATTTTCAGAGTCTGACTAAGCTATAAGTACTACATAGGGCTTATTTCAGCTTGCTTCATGGTCATTGGAAGAAATTGTTCCATTCACCCATTCATATTTGGGGCAGACATCCTTTTAACTCACCAGTGGATTTGAGACCTGTTGATAATACTCAAATTGTAGCCCAAATGCCAAAATGTTTTTATGGTACGTCCATATTGTACATATTGTGCATATTGTGCTTCTTGAAGTTTCAGGTGACATTTGGGTGACAGTTGAATATCAAAAGGGATGAGCAGGTTTGTAAAGGGCTCAACAATGAGTCACCCCAGAGATGCTATTTTTTTTT
>JAJPUD010015155.1:0-38408 GCA_023553655.1 Myrmecobius fasciatus
CTTTCTTTCTTTCTTTCTTTCTTTCTTTCTTTCTTTCTTTCTTTCTTCTTTCTTTTTTTTTTTTTTCTGCTGAGGCAATTGAGGTTAAGTGACTTGCCCAGGGTCACACAACTAGGGAATGTTAAGTGCAGAGACTTTCTTAGAATGCTTTTAAGTGGATAAAATAAAATACATTGGACTACAAAAGAAATCAAAGGTTAGTGTAAAAATGAAGACATTTTTTTTTTCCCATTCAAGTTATAGGCCTCCTGTAATCTACCCATAGACTTATTGAAAGAGCTGAAGGGAATTGTTTGAAGGGCAGATCGGCAGCCAAAAGCCAGGTCTCCTAACTTCCACCCTGAGATATTCTCCACCCACCACCCCCACCTCATCAACTATGGGGAAAAAGATGATTGGGAAAGACTGGGTCCCTCTGCACTGGGAAGGATTAGATCTTATATATAAATATACTTATGGGCTAGCTAGGTGGTACAGTATATAGACCACCAGCGCTGAAGGCAGGAGGATCTAAGTTCAAATTTGAGCTTGGACACTTAACACTTCCTAGCTGTGTGACCCTGCCCAAGTCACTTAACCCCAACTGCCTCAGCCAAAAAATAAAAACAAAAAACTCCCAAAACTTACATAACATATACGAACACATTTCCATATCCATATAATCACGGTTAGATCCCAGTGAATGCAAATAAGGAATCTCTTGAAGTGGTGGCAGGCATTTAAATGTATACTATTTGAAGCCATAATTTTGCATAAATTGTTTTATATATATATATATACATATATATATAATATGATTGCATTGCATATTATATCATATATGATATATAATTTAAGATACATACATATATAATATATGCATGATATATAATTATATAAAATTTTTATTCTATACATAACATTATAATATATATTAGTACAATATATATTATTATAATTATGTCTAGTAATTTACTTCAGCTCAATGAAATAAGTGGTGACAACTCAAGTAACAGAACTGCTTCAGGGGAATATGTTACTCTCACCAATCGGGGCCCTGGGAGTAAACATGTGGGAACTCACACACATGTAGACACATATACCCACCTAGCACTTTACTTTGTATGTCACACACATGCATGTATGTCACAAGAGATATGGCCAATGTATATCCCTCTCACAAATCCCCATACAGGTGAACACGTAGTCATATAATAATAATAACTAGTATTTATGAAGCTCTTGAAGGGGCACAGAGGCAGCCCTGCCCAAGGAGGATGGAGAGTTAGTGTTGTAGCCAGCAAGACTTAGTTTCAAGGTAGCTCTGACACATAGTAGCTATGTGACCGGGGACAAAAGTAATGGGTTCTAGGTGACTCTTTGAGATACAGTTACAGAGAAGGTGCTAACTTGTATTAAGAGGGTCTAAGTTTAGTCATCTGGGAGTTGGGAGTAGGGAGAACCTACATTAATAAAATAACAGGCTTAATCTGTATCATTTGAGATTTGCAAAGTGCTTTCCATAAGTATGTATGTGGGTGGGCACATGCAAACATATAACACCTTCCTCAAAGTTGGGACCACACACATGATGGGGGAGGGAAAAGGGGAAAGATTAAGACCTGTTTTAACATATACCTTTCCCCTAGGGACAGAGATCAGCTTGATACCATCTCTAGCTTTGGGCATGGGGCCTCTTTGGGAATGGTCTTTGGAGGTACATGAGGCAATGGATTTCACCACTCTGAAGTTGAAGGGGGGCCTAATTCTTTCCGTTCTTTCTACTCCCAACCCTGAAACCAAAAATCAGACTAGACTAGACTCCAACAACTTTTGTCCATTTTCCCATGCCCTCTCACACCCCAAGGACGTAGTTCTGAGAGTTAGTGCTAACAGGCTGTCTCCGTCACTCCCAGAAGTAACACTGCAAAGTCTGAACCACAGCTCCCACGTGGATCTGTGGTCTTCAATTCACATATATACTGTTATCCCTGGGGGGCGTCACCCCCTTGTCCATACGCATACAGATGCCCTAACAATGTGTGACGATTCAATTCTGTGTTGGCGCTGACCTTTCCACAGCTCTGTCTCACTCATATCCAATTTACATTGTCACCCGAGCCATGTCATAGGTCTTCAAGAATGAAGGACGAACAACAGCAAAACAAAACAACACAACAACAAAAACACCTACTGATTAGTTTTCTGAAAAAGGGAGAGCAAACCAAGGATCATTGACCACATTATTGAATCTAGTGAACTTACTAGACTTGTAGCATGTTGAGAATAGGTCCCCACTGAATCTCCAAAGCCAGGGGAAGGGGTGTGTTCACACCTCAAGTAGGCATTTGGATTTACAAGGACCCTTTCTACATTATCTATTATCTACAACACACACATATATGCACACTTATATAATAATAATAATAATAATATATTGCATTTATACAGCTCTTTATACTTTCCAAAGTACTTTCACATCTGTTAGTTCCCTCGATCCTCACAACAGCCCTGTGAGGTAGGCAGGGCAGAAATTATTTCCATTTTACACAAAAGGAAACTGAGGCACAGAAACAGGAAGGGACTAACCCCCAGATCACATGGTGAATTTGTGGCAGAATTGGAACCCTGAACAAGGCTCTCTCCCCTATAGCCCACTGCCTTCTCATTTACATACACACACAGAGAGAGACACACAAACATATACACACAATCACACACGTGATCCCCATAATTCTTTGTGGTCCCTGGCACAGAGAGGCAGCACTCCCTTCTGCCTAATCACCTGTTGTATTAACTTTGTATATTTTCTCCATTCCCTATTCCTGCTCCATAATTGCTCCGCATTTCCTGTTTTCTCCTCTATCTTTCTAGGGGACCTCTAGCCTCAGGAGGAAAATTCTGTTGGCTATATGTTTTACTTAATCCTTAAGAGATTGTGGTTTTTGCTCTTTCCCAAGGCTGGGGAGTGCATCTCCCATTCTCTCAAACTCCCCATCCCCCAATGACCTGGAACTGATTGTCTAGTCCTGGGACACTGGGGTGATTGGCTGGTGAATCTTCCCAAGCCCCAGGCACTGCTAGCTCAGTCTGCTGGACCCAGACTTAACAAGCAAGAAATGAGGCACTAAGGGAGGGAATGCATATAACCTCAGACCACCAGCAGGCCTCCCAGTCCCATCCCTGGCCCCTCTTGGGGTTACATTCATTGGTTACGGTCTGTTAATAAATATATCAGTGGTTGTATCCCCGGCTCTGGGCCCCCAAGGCAGGGAGATTGAAAGGGGACCCCCTGCCCCATTAAAAGGCCAGTCTATCTCTCCTGGGGCCCCTTCTCCACATCAAGGGGTTGAAAAGTACCCCAGTTAGGCAAAAAGCAGGACACCCAGCTTGGTCCCTTGGCCCCTCAATCCCCACTGATGTCTGGGAAAAAGGTGGCGGGGTCACCATCGGGTTGCACTTCGAGGTCCCCGATCAGCCCGAGGAGGGTCTGGGGGATGGGTCCGGCGATTCCTCCCTTTCCTCTTCTCTTCAAGATGTTTCCACTTGTGTCCCTTTGGCCGAGATCCCAAGGCTGAAGGCAAATGGGGCTCCTTGGTGTTACTCCAAGATGGGGGACACATAGGGCCACCGCCACCCCTCCCAGGGGCCTCCACCAACTGCAGGAAGTCTCGGTACCAGAGCTTCTGGCTAGCAGGAGACCCTACCCCCATTCCCTGGGCCTCTTCGACCCTTGTCAGCTGCTCGGCTTGGTGGGCAGCCACTACACTCAGGATGAGTCGTCGGAGGGGCTGTGTGAAGCCATGCTCAGTAGCGTGGCAATGGTAGAGTCCGGTGTCCTGTGGGCTCAGGCTGAGAAGGAGCAGGCCCCGGTCTGTCTGGATCACCCGCTCATCCAAGTGCACCTGGGGATCAGAGGGTATAACGTAGAAAGTAGATGATAGAGAGAGAAAGGTCCTTCAAATAAATAAAACAGAGTGTGTAGAATCTTTGCCAGTAACCACAATCAGCATGTAATGATAACAGCTAACATTTATACAATCTTTTAGGATTTGCAAAGGGTTTTGCTTATAGGAACTCATTTGACCCTCATAACAACTCTGTGAGGCATGTCCCCATTTTACAGATATGGAACTTGAGCTCAGAGAGACTAAGAGATTTTCCTGTATCACGTTGCTTCTAAACGGAAAGGTTCTTGAAGATAAAAGGTCCTTAAAACAGAATATCAGACCTGGAAGGGTCCTTTGTCAATCAATGAAAAAAAATGTATTTGGGGTGGCAATTGGGGTTAAGTGACTTGTCTAGGGTCACACAGCTAGCTAAATGTCTGAGGTCACATTTGAACTCAGGTCCTCTTGACTTAGGGCCAATGCTCTTACCTACTGCACCATCTCCAAGGAATATCTCTTAGCTCCTACTATGAAGCAAATGCTAGGTGCCAGAGACAGAAATAAAAAAAAAAATGAAGCAATCTTTTCTCTCTATTCAGGAGAGACAAGGACATCTATTAATATATCCAGAATAAAAACAAAACGAATCCAGGAAAGGAAGGGAAGGTACTAATGTTTAGGGGGAATCAGGAAGGACTTTATTATATAGAAGTTGGTGCTGTTATCTTGATGGGAACAAGGGAGGAACTTTTTTTTTTTAGAGCGGCTTCTTTTTTTGCTGAGGCAACTGGGGTCAAGTGACTTGCCCAGGATTACACAGAGCTAGGAAGTATTAAGTGTTTGAGGTCAAATTTGAACTCAGATCCTCCTGACTTCAGGGCTGGTGCTCTATGCACCGTGCCACCTAGCTGCCCCAGGAACTTGTTAAATTATTGTCTCATTTGATCCTCACAACAACCTTGGGAGATAAGTCCTATTACTATTCTTATTTTACATTTTTGGAAACTGGGATTAAGTGACTTGCTCAGGGTCACACACACAGTTACTAATTATTTGAGGCTGGGTTTGAACTCAGGTCTATCTGACTCTAGTCCTAGTACTCTATTCACTGTGCCACCTAGCCTTCCAGGGGGAAGAGAGAGTTAAGTTTCTTGGGAGCAGGGACTATTTTATTCTTTATAATTATATACCCAGCAAGACACATAGTAGGTACTTGATAATTATCTGTGCACTGACTGAGTCTATGAAGCAGAGGTAAGAGGGGAGAGCATGCCAGACTCGGGAGATAGAAAAAAGGTAACCAGATAAGAGAAGTTTTGTGTGTGAAGGAAAGAGAGAAGGAGAGAGAGAAAACCGGAGGCAGGGTTTCAGTGAAGATTTCTAGGCAATACCTGCTATCTAGGGGAAGGGATGGGGAGAAGGAAGGAAAAATTTGGAACAAAAAGTTTTGCAAGGGTCAGTGTTGAAAAATTACCCATGCATATATTTTGTAATTAAAAAGCTTTAATTTAAAAAAAGAAAGATTTCTAGGCAAGTGGTGAGGAAGGGTCAAACCTAGATTGTGGTTATAATGAGAGTTGGATGGAGAGCTGTTGTGCAGCTAGAAACAACAGAGATTTGTCAAATGATTAGATATATGAGGTGATAGAGAGGAAAAAAAAATTCCAAGGTTATGAAACTTGGAGAAAAAAAATACAAAGGTACCTTCAACAGAAATAGATAAGTCTGGAAGAAGGGGGCATTCTAAGAGGAAGATTATAGTTTTGGACATGTTGATTTTGAGACATGCAGTTTGAGATGTCCAAGAGGCAATCAGTGATGGAAGACTGAAGTTCAAGGGGAACGACTGGGCTGGATGTCTAGATTTGAATAGAGATGATAATTAAGCTCAGAGAAGCCAATGAGAACTGAATGAGACAGACAGAGACAGTGAGAAATAACAAAGCAGAGACAGAAGAAGAGGATTCAGGGCAAAATCTTGTAGTGCACCTGCAGGTAGCAGTAGGATATGGATAGAAAAAAATACCAACTCACATTTCCGGCATTATAGACTACATCAAATGAGCCCTTAGACATCATCTGGCCCAGCTCCCCAATTTTAAAGAGAGAGAAACAGGCCCCCAACGGGAAGGAGAATTGTCCAAGTTCATGCATGTCAGGACAGGGATGGGGTATCACACAGGAGAATAATATCAGACCCGGTACGAGGGATGCTTACCTGGCTTCGGAGGCTATCACTTGTACGCTGGTAGGTCCAGAGTACCTGGGCCTGCAGGGACTTGGGCTGACATTCAAGGAAGATGCTGCTGCCTTCAACCCCAAACAGCTTCTTCTCCAGCAACGTTTGGCGTGGGGGATCTAGTGAAGGGCATACAAGGTGTTCAGCCATAGCTTCGATTGGGGGAATTTGGTGGGGTTCTGGATTGGGATGGCCATGGCGAGGGCAGGTGGTTGACTATGGGGATAAGCTGTCCAGTACAAGGTCTACACCATCAGAAGCTTCCTCATGCACGGGAAGGCCTTGGGGACTTTCTCTTTAGGGTCTGAGGAAATGGGGGAGGAGAAAATTGACCTCAAGGTCACTTACCCCCAGAACAGAGTATGTTGGGGTCCCCATTCCGAACATCCTGGCGACGATACCTCCTAGGGTGAAAGCAGAGGTCCAGTAAGATACCGCTTGTCTCCAAGCCCTCTCCTCCACAGCTACAAAACTGAAGGTAAGTGGGAACCACACCCCTAGTTCCTTGGTTTCTATCTCCCGACACCCCCAGCTCCCTCGCCAACTTGGTACCAGGGGAAGAGTCTCGGGCTCTCTGGTCACCAGCCCCTTGATTTCCATCCCCTTAGCCCTCCAGCCCACATCTCCCCCAATCCTTAGCATCTTGTCTCCTTCTCCCCAGCTCCCAGTCCTTATCTCTCGACGTCACACCTCTTGGTATTGGGCAGGTAGCGGGTGCAGGAAGCCCCATCCCAGGCACAGTAGGGATCTCGGGCCAGGCAGCACTCAGCACAGGCACGGCCATAGGCGGCACAACGATGCAGGGGCAGCTGGGAGATAGAGCTCTGGGAGGCCACATAAAGCTGGTGCTGGGATTCAGAAGAGGGAAAGAGAGGGACAGAACATCATTATCGGTGCCAACACAATCCCATCCCAACTGTGTGGGAAATGGGCTCAGGGAGAAGAAGAGGCTGACCTGAGCTCCCATGGCAAGTTAGTGGAAGGATGGAGCCAGGAGATCTGGATTCTATCATCATGAGCAAGTCCTTTCATTTTAGTAAGCCTTGGTTTGCCCTTCTATGAATTGGGCATGATCTTGACTCTCCATATTTTGCAAGGCACTTGTGAATTTCAAATGAAATAAAAAACAGAGCATGTTGGGTAGTTCAGTGGATAGAGCACCAGGCCCGGAGGGAGGAAGGACTAAATTCCAATATGGCCTCAGATACTTTCTAGTTGTGTGACCTGGGCAAGGCATTTAACCTGTTTGACTCATTTGCAAAATGAGCTGGAGAAGGAAATGGCAAACTCCTTTATCAAGAAAGCCTCAAAAGGGGTCAAGAAGAACTGTACACAACTGGAAAATAACCGAATAACAAATTTAAAAGTATACAATTACTCCCCTTCTCCTTCTCTTCCTTCTCTAGTACTGCTAACTACCCTCAGTAACAGACAGAGGAAAACATGGACCCTCTGATGGTGCTTGGTAGCAATGAGACTGGCACTGAGGGGCCAGCCCCTGGAAAGCTCTGGGGACCCCTCTTCCCTGCCCCAGACACTCACCCTCTTGGAAGAGATCTGCATGTTGATGATGGCCGCAGCATTCTGAAAGGAAAAGATACTGAAGTCAGGGCCAAGCCGGGGAGGAGGGGGCCTAGCTAAGCAAGGCTTTGTTGGGTGCTCTCACCTCAAACACCTGTAGCTCCTCGAGCAGAAGTCCCTCTGTGCTCTGCCAGCTGTCCTTGGGTACTGAGATCACCTTGAGGACTGTGCCAATGTCTGTGGGAGAGAGGTGGAAATCTGGGGCTGGGCACCCCTAGTAGAAGTGGGGAAAGAGATATCCCCCCCCACTTATCATCTTGGTCTATTGAACTCTTTCTTTACAAGTGCAAGCTGGGGTTTCCTGTTCAACTTATCATCCTTGGGAGTTGCCTACAGCATTGAGAGGTTCCAGGGCCACACAGACTGTAGGTGTCAGAGGCAGACCTTGAATCCAGATCTTGGAGGCTGCCTCTTTAGCCATTATGCCAGATTGCCTCTCATATATTGCTTAGTCAATTATTGCTGAATCAAAATGATTGGATCAAATGGAAACCAGTTGGACTGGATTGGATTGAGTTGAATGAGGGAGGGGAGGGGGCTTCCCTCGGATCCAGCTGAGCCTCAGTTATGTCAGACAGAGAGAGAAACCTTTGAACATCAGGAGATGAGACCATCAAACCTAACTTCCCCTTACTATGCCCCAAATTTACAGACTGAGAAACCGAGGCTCAGTAAAAGAAAGTTTTGTCCAAAGTCTTCAAGATAATTCATTCCTTTGACACTTAAAATTTGTATTACATAGTTACTTTTAGCTCTCTGTGTGTATTTATGTGTGTGTGTGTGTGTGTGTATGAGAGAGAAACAGAGACAGAAACAGAGACAGAAAAAGAGAGACAGAGACAAAGAAAGAAAAAAGAGACAGACAGAGAAAAGGGAGAGACAGAGACTGAGGCAAAGATAGAGAGAAGAGCCAGAGAAAGAGATTCAGAAAGACAGAGACACAGAGAGAGAAGAGGCAGAGAGACAGAGAAGAAAAACAGACAGAAAGACACACACACACACACACACACACACACACACACACACGGAGGACCAGGAAGGTGCCAGGTTATGTCTTCTCTAATTGTTCTTTCTATGACTTTTCAGTTACTGTGAGAAAGGGGAGTTAAAGCAAGATTCAGAGATAACTAGGTTTCACTGTAGTCATGAAGATCTGAATTCAAATTCAGCCTCAGTCACTAGCTGTATGACTGAGCAAGTCATTATAACCTGTTGGCCTCAGTTTTCTCAACTATAAAATAGGTATAAGGACAGCACCTCCCTCCCAGAGTCGTTGTGAGGATCAAATTGAGATGCTATTTGTAAAGTGTTTAACCCAGTGCCTGGCACATAGTAGGAGCTTAAGAAATGCTTATTTCCGTGGCATTTCAGTGTGGCCTGGAGGAGTCAGGAAGGGCAGCATTGGGGAGGTGAGGCTGGATGGGGAGGGGGACAGAAGCCTGGCATGGAGAGGGACAGAAATGTGCAGAGAGCAGGTGTGACCACAAGAGGGAGGCTTTGAATACCTGGAAGAGAATTCTGCTCTAATGGACACAGGACAAGTTCTGCCTTAGAAACTAAGATACCAGAGTTTCCATCCCAGATTTAGCAATCACTCTCTGTGAGATCTTAAGTCAGTCCCTTTCCCTCGTTTTCCCCTCTTTTTAGTAAAGGAATTGGATTGGATTTCCAAGACTTTTTTTTTTGGATCTATAGCATCCAGTGGTTCTACAAGAAGCATGGTATTGGGAGATTCAGGAGAAACTCTGACCTGTGCCAACGAACAGGACATCGTAATGGCCATCAGTCGCAGCCACGCGGTCAGCAACGATCTGTGTGAAGGTGTAGTCGGTGCCAGTCCTGAGGAAGATGGGTCGCCCACCCACGGGCAGGATGGGGTTGAACATGAGGGGGTGGTTTCGGGCAAACTGGATGACATCATCTGGGAAATCCTTGGTGGAGCCGAAGGTGCCGAAGGTCTTGCTGGGGCACTGGGGAGGCGAAAAGGCTGTGTGGGCGAGGGAAGCAATGTGGCAAACAACCACCCCAACTTAGGAAGCCTCTGGTCTAAGGGGAAACGAGAGCCTGCTCAGAAGGGGATGTCATAACCCGCTCCTGTCTTCAGGAGCCCCTGGTCCAAGGGGAAAGACAGCTTTGCCGTCTCTTAATCTTGAGGGGAGAAACAAACCCTGCCCAAGGGACAGATTTAAGGTTTCCAGGAGAAGGTGTGTTCTGATCAGGGCGAGAGGGAGGGTAGAAAACAGAGGCTATGCAAAGAGCTGGGGTGGATGGGTGAGGAACATCTAGTCTGTCTTGTCTCGTCCTCCTCTCCCCCTTTGTCTGTGCCCCTAGGAGATGAGACATACCATTCCTGGCCGGGGATAGGGCACCCGGCCCTGGTAGGACACCCACTGATAGTTGGGTCCCTCTTTGTGGGCAAAGGGCCCCAAGAAGGCACGCCGAACATCATTCATGCTGTACACACAGACAGCCGAGCCTTGGAACACACTGCTGCTGGGGGAACAATGGCAGGATCCAGGTTAGGGGTGTGTGTGTGTGTGTGTGTGTGTGTGTGTGTGTAACACTCCCACCTTTCCCAAGCTGCCCCTCAAACTTAGTCCTGCTTTCTCTCCCTCTCATTTCCCCAGCCAAGGCTCTGACCTGGAGGTAGAGAAGACAGCATAGAGAAGGGGGCTCCTTCGATCCTTTGTGGGCAGCAGGAACACATCACCTGTTCAAGACATGAGTCAGTGAGCTCCTTGAGGACCAGAGCAGCGGGCCCCCCAAGCCCTGGAGCTGGAGCTGGAGCTCCCCTATCCCTGGGCCCAGCTCTGACCCCAGGCCCAGGCCCAAGCACTCACGAAGCTCATCAAAGACTGTGTCGCTAGCTCCATCCATCCCAGGCACAGAACAGACCAGCCGGGCCTTCAGGAACGTAGTCCACTTGTTCACCAAACTCCGTTGTCCTCCAACATCATTCTGCAGTGGCAGAAAGGGAATTAGGGGTCTCTGGTACTCCAATCTCCTCAACCCATGTGACCCAAGATCTTGCTCAGGCATCCTGGGGTGGCCCGGCCCAACAGGTACGCCCGGGGTCTAGGGGAGTGTGACTGTGTGTAACAGCCTGTCCCCAAGTCTGATGGGCACCTGGGGGGTGTCTCGATTTCTATTTGTGAGCATGTGTGGTATATTTATATTGATGTGAAAGAATAGGGGGCGTATCGACACTGTGTGTGTGTGTGTGTGTGTGTGTGCGCGCGCGCGCGCCCAAGGAGGGACTCACTCTGCAGATCTGGCCAATGCGGGACACCGACACCCTGCCCAAGCCTGGGCTCCCCTCCACAGCCACCTCCCGAAAGAAGAAGTAGATTTTGTCATCATCGGGGTTCTCACTCTCCGGGATCCAGAAAACCTTCACAAATTTGGGCTCTGGGCCCCGAGGGAGGGGTCGGTAAGTATCCTGGAGACTCCCCCCTCTCTTCTTCCCAGGGGATCCCCACCCTTCTCCCCCCCTCCCAGCAATCTCTTCCCCCCACTCCATCCTTTCTCTAATTGCAACAGAGGAGGCTGCAAAGCAAGAGCTGGACACTAGGGGGCAATCGCAGCCCAAGGCTCAGATGACAGCTGATCTAATCTCTTTCCATTTTGCCTTTAACTACCCCCCACAAACCCTGTCCCTTTCCCCCCCTTCCTAACAGGGACCCAGGGGCCTTGAGAAGGGTGTGTGTCTGTGTGCTTGCATGTATTGGGAACACAGAGCTAGAGATGGATGCATTAACACATGTGCTCACCTAGATTTAGGTCTTTACAATTTAAGCAGAGCTTAATCACAATATCTCCAGGAGGGAGAATGAGGGGGTGAGCTAGGCAGTCTCTCAGATCCCCCCACATTCTGCTCGGAGTTCTACAGTCCATTCCAACTCGGCCATCCTGAGTCTTATGTTCGATGCTCTTCAGCCCTCCCTCCCCCACTTTGCACTTGAAGGTCCCTCCCAGAGTCCTGAGGGAGGTACAGTAGGGATTATTGTTCCCATTTTATAGATGAGGGACCAGGGAAAGGAAAGGACTTCTCTGGCAAAGCAGCTATTAAAGGGGAAAAAAAGCCATATTGGCTCTGGACCTCAGGTTTCCTGCCTTCCAGGCCAGGGTTCTTTCTGATGAAAAATGTGTGTATTGGGGCCCCTGGGAAGGCTGGAGGTAGAGTAGGGACTGAGGAACTTGAGCTCCAGGGTCCGAGCAGGGCCATAGGAAGGGTAGAAACTGAGGAAAACAGAGGCTGGAGGCTTGGAATGGGTGGGGATGGGGAGGATCAGGGCCACTGGGGAAACAGACAGGGACATCACTCCCCAGGCTCTGCCACAGTAATTATAGTAGCCTTCATCTTCATTGTTCTCCCTCGCTGCCACTCTGTAAGGCAGGTACTGTGAGTGCATCCATTTCTCAGATGAGTAAACTAAGGCCTAGGAGAAGGGCCATGATTTGAACTTGGACCTCCTTATTCTTGGTCCTCTAGGGCCCTGTCACCCACTTTGCTTTGTAGAGCCCTGTCATGCCAGTCACTCAAGACCCTTCCCATTGATTTTTTTTTACTTTTGTCCCGTTTCTTTTCATGACATGTCTTACGTGTTTACACATCTATAACCTGTATCAAATTGCTTGTCTTCTTAGAGAGGGAGGGAAAATTTTTGGAATTCAACATTTAAAAAATTGAATCTTGAAAATTCTCTTTATGTGAAAAATACTATTTTTATAAAAAAACAAATCCTCACCATTGAGCCATCGAGAATCATGTTGCTCTGTTCGGAGGTTGGGGCGCCGGCCAAGGCTCCGGAAGATGGTGAAGTCACGACCCATGAGGTCTGTGGCTACTCCAGAGTAAAGTTCCTGCCCTGAGTGTGGGAGAGTGGACAGGGGAAGATAAAGGAAGGGAGACCATTGTTTGTGGAAAGCTTGGCAGGTATTGGAGCAATCTTGGGCACCTATAGAAGTTTGGGGAGGGATTCCCAGGGGATAAGAAAACCTTTGGGAGTTTAAAAGGCTGTAGGAGCCAGGGAAGGTCTCTGGAAGGTTATAGGGAATGAGGAGGGATGAAAGTTGCCAAGAGGCCCAGGGTGTATATATGGGACGACCTTGGACAATCCAAGGGATCCTAACTCAGTTCTGTTCCTTCCTGAGTCTTTCTTCCTTTTCTCCTTTCCTCTTCCTTAGCCGGGGTGAGCCAGTGGGTGGGAGTGCTCCAGGGGGATACTGGGATATCTCAGAAGCTCAAGCCTTACCCACAAGCACAGAGGCTGCCCGGTGTTTAGGATCATAGGGGCTCTTCCCTTTTCCGTCTTCTAGGCTGTTCAGATCCAGTTTCAGCATTGGCTCCTGGGAGTGAACAGGGGGAGATGGTTCAAAAGCGGCTCCTGCCCTATCCCCACTTTGGGACCTCGTCCAAGTTGAGGGATGAAGGGAAGCAGCTGCCCTCTCAGACCAAAGTGTGCTCCGGTTTCTCCACCCCTTTGCCCCCTTCCCTTTTTCCACGCTTGATCCTCACCTCCATCCGGTACCCAACCTCCAGGAAGCCACAGACTGGGTGAAAAGCCCCCGTCCCACAGATGTACAAGTGAGTTCGGTTATAAGGATGAAGCAGTTTCACAAAATTCACACACTCAGCCTGGACAGGAGGCAAGACAGAGACAGGATATTGAGCACGAGGTCTTCCTCTCCTCCAGCCTCAAGCCCCAAGGTGGACAAGTCTGAGCTCAGCCTCTTCAAATTTCACAGATGAGGAAACTGAGACCCAGAGAGAGAAATAGTCATATAAAGAGTACCAGGTGCCTTGAAATTTTCCAAGGCCAGCGTTTGGGCTCGCCCACCCTGTCCCCATAATGTCTGATTACTCCATTAAACTCCAAGGGATGAGGGGGGCTGAGTCCCAAACTTCTCCCAAGGTAATCAAAGCAGGGCACTCTCCCGGCCCCTACCAGCTCAGTCTCCTTCTATGGCCACACCAGGAGACATTGAGACCCTCCTCCTCCTCTCCCCTCCTCATCCCCCAAGGGCCCGAGCCAACTGGTCACTCACACTGATATCCTTGCCAGCCCAGTTGCATTCTTCTCGCCACTCCACAGGCGCCGGCCAGGCCAGCTGAGCAGGGATGGGGGAGGGAAAGAAGAGAAACAGAGGGGGCCATCAGAGGGTGCCCTTTGTCTCAGAGCTAGAACAAATTCTTGGGAATTGGAGGCTGGGTGGGAGAGAACCTGGGAGAGAGAGAGAGAGAGAGAGAGAGAGAGAGAGAGAGAGAGAGAGAGAGAAAGCATCCTTCTCTGCAGTGGAGTGATGGTATTGCTGAAGAAAGCGAATGTATCTTCCAGGATATGAGACAGTCTTTTTTTTTGAGGGGGGATCTCCAGGGGAATGTTTCCCAGAGGGGGATTATTATCTCTGCAGAGAATGTTTCTTCTGGGAGGATGTCAATTAGGAAGGGAGAGAGTGTTTCTCTGGATCGGGGCTATGTCTGGGTAAGTTATCTCAGGAGGGGGATATCTCTGAAGAAACTGTATCTAACTTAGCGGATGTGGAGGCGGGAAGGGTGTGAAAATCAGTCACCAAGAGCACAGAATATGTGTCCTGGGGGACACATTTTTGAGGGAACTATTTCTGGGGAGAAAGTCTCCTGTCATTTCTATGTGTTGATGAAGGGGAAGGTTTCTTTTGGGTGGGGAGAGATGTCTCCACAGATGTCTCTGTAGAGAACATTTCTCCAAGGGGTTATCTTTGGAAGGGATATTTATGGGTGGAAAGAGACACTGTTTCTCTCTGTAGTTGTATCTAAGGGGGATGCCTTTTCAGAGGGATATCTATGGGAGGAAAGCAGGAAAATCTCTTTTCTGAAGGATATTTCTGGGAGGAAGGGTTGGTTTCAGAAAAAAAAATGACTTTAGGAAATCTTTTTTTCTGAACGCAGGGAAGCTCCCTATTATCAGGTGGGTGGGACAGGTCCTACATCACTTGGGGAGGAAGGAAAAGGGGGCTGGAACAGATGTTCTCTGCTTCTCTATCCAACTCAGTGATCCTATGTCCTCTTCCAGGGGATACGTCTCTGCAGTGAGGGCTGTATCTCCTGGTGAGAGAAGCCAATAGGAGGAAGGATGGGCTCTCTCTGGGCAGAATGTGTCCTTAGAGGATCCTTGTCTCTAGGGGTAGAGAATAAATCTCCCAGTGGTGGGGCTACATCTCTAGAAGGGGACACTTCCTTGGAATGTAACTATGTCTCCGGATACCTTCTTGTCCTGTTTGCTGATGTTATCCAGGCTGAGGGAGGCCACATGGTTCTGGGCACCCACAAAGAGCCTTCCACGCTCCTCGTCCAGCAGAAGAGCTTCATAGCAGCAGGTGCGGGGCAGAGAGAAGGTGCGAAGACCATGCCGGGCCCTGAGCTCTGCCAGGGAACATGAGGGAGGATTTGAGGATAAAGAAAGTAGGGGACACACAGAGCACGGATTTAGGCCTATGGCATCTGGTGGTCCCACAGGGTCAGATTTCCTTTTTCCTGATAGCTCTGGAGCCTGGAGACTTGGACAGCTGGGTTTTCATTCCAGATTGGATGGGCGAGTGCTTTGCTTTTTGGATGGTCTCAGGTCTCATTCACTTGAGCCTCAGTTTCCCCCCTCCAGGCCTTTCTATACACAAGATCACTGGATCCCTTGGAGGGAAGGGGGGATGACACAGGATCCAATATCTTTCTTTGCACAGTCATGGGATCAAATAGCCCATAATCAACTGCCAAGTCTTTGATGGGCAGGAGCTGCTTCTGAAGTAGTCTGCAGGGACTGGCCTGAGGAGTGCTGAATCCATCCTTCTTCCAAGGAGATGGCCAGGAGTGTTTTTTCCCATACCTTCCCTCTTCCCAAGGGTGATGGCGGGGATGGGGGAGACACTTCAGATCCCTGCCCGGCTCATCCCCAGTATAACTCCTCGGCTAGGGCTGAGGCCTCTGGGGAAACTAGCCGCCAGACACTGCTGCCTAGCAACCTGTGGCCCGACCCCTGCCTCAGGACTGGCTGCCTCCTGAGTTCTCAGGGCCCTAGGGGATGGGAAATCTTGGGAAGAATAGGGGAACACCCCTTCAGTCATCTGAAAGAGAGACATGGACTGACTGATCCCCTCTCTGTCCTTGAAATAGCTGGGGAGGGGGTTCAGAGGCAGGGCAGAGGCCAGCAAGAGTTAATTTGAGGCCCTATCACTAAAGAGGGGGCCCAAGAGGATTCTCTTTTAGCATAAACCCAAAGGGAGCTCTCGGTCCTACCCAGAGACGCCCGCAGCCTGGGCATCCTCCTCCCCCAGAAGCAGCTCTCTCCCACTATAGTTCCTGGGAAACCTCCCAAATGCTGGCAGATCAAAGCCTCTCATGGAGTCAGTCACCCCGCTATGCCTCCAGGTACTTACACTCAGATACACATGTATGTGAACACCAGCTGTGGCAATAGAGTCTGTGAAACACATGGATTATGTGTGTTCTAACAGGTATAACATGGAGAGCTTTACATGCACATGCACTCCTGTTTACACACTCGTATACAGTTCTACACTCACTGAACAGGTATTTGCACTCAAAGAGAAATGATCACAATCGCATTTATATTTTGTAGCACAATTATTCAGAGAGGAACTCTCAGCCACACATTTAAGCAGTTGCACACACACACACACACACACACACACACACACATCCTGGCCCAGTCTTACACTCCTCCTGTCAGGTGCTCCCTACCTTGGAAGGAGAGTCGCAGACGAGGAGGGCTGTTGGCTGGGCCCCCATCTGCCCCCAGTACCAGGGCCCAGAACAGGGCCAGGCCCGGGAGCATGGTGAGGGAGATTAGGCAGGTCTTGGCCCGGCAGGGTCCCAGGGAAGCAAGAGATGGCAACAAACACAGTGGGGGAGAAGGAGAAGCTCTCGGAGCCGGCCTGTGGACTCTGACCTCTGGATCTGGAAAAGAAGGAAAGAGTCAAGGAGGGAGGGAAGGGAAGGAAAAAGGGAGGAACCAAAGGAGAGAGAAGACCGGGTGAGAGGGAGAAGGAGAATAAAGAGAGAAGAGAGGGAGAGAGAGCGAGCATGTGAGTCCCAGGGGATCAGATTACAGCCGGTTTGGGCACTGGGGCAAATACAGCCACATTCCTGTTGGCTTAGCCCCTTCTTCTGAGGGACACACACACACACACACACACACACACACACACACACACTCTGACCCAGAAGGGCACACATGCACCCACCAACATCTTCCCATGTACAAACACAGATAAGTAGATATTTGTGCTCTCACAGAGACGTATGCATCTGAGTTCGTCCATATATTCAGGTTAGTGGAGCAGAGGGAGAGGAGATATTGGGATTGACCCCCAGATACTCTTTAGCATCCTCTCCAGGGCTCATCTGAGTTTGGAGGGGCTATATTAACCCCCTGCCCCTGTCATCCCTTCTGCCACAAATGGTACTTAACTCCCAGGAGAAGAGAGAATGTATGTATGTGTCTTTCCTTGTACGATCGCGTGTGTTTGCCTTTCCACATATGTTCACCTATGAGCGGGGGTGGGGGTAGCAGCCAGGTAACAGGCCTGGACTCCCCTTGATTGTCACATAAAGACTAGTAAAGGAACTGAGGGTGTCCGTTTGGACAAAGGAAGGCTCAGTGCAGAAGGACATAGTAGCTGTCTTCAAATATTTGAAGAGGGATTAGATCTGCTCTGTTTAACCCCCCCGGGGCCAACCGTGATGGGAGGCGGAAACCCAGGCAAATTCAGGCATGATGTCAGGAAGCATCTCCCAGCTGTTAGAACTGAACAAAGGGGAGACGGGTTGCTCCCAGGGGAAGTAAACTCCAGAGGTTTTCCAGAGGATGCTGAAGGGCCACTTGTTGGGGGATGTTGTAGGGCGACTGACTTGGGTTAGGTTACTGAGATACCTTCTAAGTCAAAAATTCTGTGATTCTGTGTGCCTTTAAGGGTATGTCTATACACTCATAAAGGGATGTGTGTGTGTGTGTGTGTGTGTGTGTGTGTGTGTGTGTGTACACATGTGTATGGTTGTCAGTGTCTGAAAAGAGGGATCTACCCAGAAATCTCTGAGGAGCTCCATCACTGTCCTGGGCCCAAATGGCCCCATCAAAGGGAAGATGGGAACTTGGGATATATAAGACTTTTACCAAACCCATTTTCCATAAAGAGAAGACAGGGCCTGCCAGGAACTAGAATAGAATATCAGTGTCCAGTCTTTCAGTTGGGCAGGGATATTAGTCACCTCCTTTTTGGTTGGCCCCAAGTCTCCTAACAGTCCCCTCCAGAGTCAATGATTCTTGATGAATCTCCCCTGCCTATTCTCTCTAAATGAGACAGGGGGAGAAGGGGAAGTCAGTGCTTGGAACCAAATAGCAATTCTCTTATGTCACCCACCAGGCTCATAATGGATTGGGACATTAAAGTGAAGGAGGGGCCAGTAATTAGTGTATGTGTCTGCCCTTTCTGTGTCTGTGTCCTTTCTGGACACAGAGAGATTCAGCATTGGATTCTCCTATACACAGTATGGAGAGAGAGGGAATTACTGAGCTGTTCGGCTCATTGAGTCATCCTTCCTTCAATGAGCTCTCAATGCCCGATGAACCCTTGCCTCCTACTGAGTGCCCTTGCCCTCCCTGAGCCTTATTCCCTTCACCAAGACCTTCATCCCCCCACGCCCACACTGAGTCCTTCATCCCTTCTCTTGTCCCCATCCAGGGTGCCTCGGCTGCCCTCTCTGATGCCCATCAGTGAGACATGGGAAACCAGAAACATTATCAACTGTTCCTTTGAATCAAGAACTGCTCCCCCTCCACCCAGCCAAGCTATCCTTCACAGACAACAGAGTGGGAGAGAAAGAACCCAGGCCTGGGAATCCAGAGATCTGGGTCGAAATCCTGGCTTTTCCATTAACTATCTTGTTGAGTGTGACTCTTGAGGCTTTCCTTTTTTCTGCATTATAGTATCTATAGCCACAAAGACTCATGATTCAGCTCCTTCCCATTTTTAGTTGGCCATTATCTAGATCCATAGCTTCGGACACTAAACCCTTCACTAGGCACCCCCCAACATTTATTCCCTTGTTATGGATCAATGGAGTATAACTCCCACCTATGAAGAGGAGTTCTCCATGAAGTAATAACTCAGTTTCTCTCCCAAACTTCCTTCCTAGTATTCGCTTGGGGCCATCACAGAACCACTGTGTACCTCAGCTCCTTGGCTTAACAGGGAGGGGCTACTGCTGGGCAGTGCCCAGAGATGCTGAGGCTTACTCCTTTGTAGCCCTGGCCATGGCCTGCCTTGCTTGGCACCAAAGTGGAGAGTAGATGCCAAGCTAGAAGCGCCCTGAGCCTGGGGCTGGTCCCTTCCTGGGCACACAGAGGAAAACTCTAGGTAACTTCCATCCCCCAACTACCCTGTGTTTAGGGATGGCTCCACCAGCTACCCAGTGACTCAGGCTGGAAACCCTGGCATCATCTTTGATGCTTCCAGTCAATCATCCGTCAAAGTCTTTCCATTTTTACTTTTGCAAAAACTCTCTGCTTGGCGTTAGCTCTCTCTGTTCTTAAACCAAATAGCTCACGACAGTGAAGCATGAAGTAACTCCCCATTGCCAAAGAAAAGCAGAAGTCCTTACCCTGGCATTCGAGGCCCCACCTTTCCAGCTTGGCTTATGTTACCCCCACCCCCCTTTATCACTAGTCATTCCCCAATCTTGTCCTGCTCTAACCTCATCCCTCATGCTTGGAACGCTCATAGCAACATGAGACCTAGAAATGGAAGTTCAGAAGTCATTTGGTCTACTCTCCCCATTTTGTGGATGAGGAAACTGAGGCTCATAGAGGTGAAATAATTGGCCCAAGTAAACAGAGAAAGGTAGTAAAGGCACCTGACTCCCAGGTCAGCACCTTTTATACCACACCCTCGCTCTGACATCAGTGACAATGAAAACCTTTTTCTTCCTTCAAGGAAGGAATCACACTCACTCCGCACAGCTGGCCTTCCTCAACCTCTCCTGCTCAAGTCTCACGATGCTTTGCCAGATAACAGAACTGGCTCCCTCTCATCTTGCTCAGTTTTTTGTGCTTGTTTCTCTCCCTCTTTCCCTCCGTCATTTGACTGTAAGCTCCTTGAGAACAGAACTTGGATCCTATCCCTCAAGTTGTTTAATGTTTTTTGAATTCAATCTCCGCCCATTGGGCTAATGAGTGTGACCCCCTAGAAAAGCTCCTCTCTCTGGTCCCAGGGGGCTGTGCCTGGCCTTCGATACTCTCTTGCTCAGGATTTGGGGAGGAGGGATGGAGCAGCCTGGCCTAGTCTGAAATCCAGAACACTGGACGTTTTTTGGGAACAGAAAAGGCTGACTCAGAGTGAGTGCCTTTTGCTAGGACCTAAGCTTCCATCTCTGTCTGTCTAGTTGGTCTCGAAAAAGGCTGAGGAGTAGGAGGTGGCGGGGGAGAAGAAGGGGAAAGAAACACATTTCTCTAGCACCTACTATGTGTCAGGCACGTGCTGGGCACTTTGTACAGATGTTATCTCATTTGATCTTCACTTAACTCTAGGAGGTAAGTGCAGTAATTGATCTCCTGGCCCCAAGGATCTGCCCACCCTTCTCTAGCTCCCTCTATCCATCCCAGGAAAGAATTGCATCTGGGAATAACAGAATGTAAGCATTAGAAAGCACCTGCCAGGCTATCTAGCCCAACTCCCTCCCACTTTAGAGATAAGGAAACAGACCCAAAGAGAAGTCACTTGGTCATACAGCTAAGAAATAAGAGTCTGGGTTCAAATATATCCCTATGGAAAGTTTTGACTCCAAATCCAGAATTCTTTCCATGTTCTCCCTAGCATTTCTCAACCCTGGCACAGAGGATAGAGTGTTGGGCCTGGAGTCAAGGAGCAAATCTAGCCTCAGATTAGTTGTGTAAACCTGGGCAAATCACTTAACCCTGTTTGCCTCAGTGTGCATATCTGCAAAATAAGCTGGAGAAGGAAATAGCAAACAACCTCATTATTTTTGTCAAGATGAGGTCATAAGCAGTCAGACATGACTGAAAAAATGGCTAAGCACACAGGGCACTGAGGTCAGAGAGGGCAATTGCCTTGCCCATGGTCACAGAGCTAACAATTCAACTCAATTTAACAAACCCCTATCAAGGGTCTTCGATAGGCAAGGCCGTGGCTAAAAATACAAAAATGGTGTTAGAGGCCGGAACTCAGGTTTCTTTCAGTCTTTTTGCAGTAGCTGGGTCAAGGGTACAAGTGGATTAACTGAGCTGAAGTAGGGCCCTTGGGACTGTGCTAATTCTTAAATCTAAGATTTGGATTTTTAGTGCTCTTAGCTTCCACTCTAACCCCTCCCTCCAAGCCCCCCTCAAGGTTCTAGGCTCCCTCAGAGATCGGGACATTTTAAGCTCTTTCCTAAGGCTACTTTTCCTGTGTTGTGACCTCCTCCAAGGTTGGGGCCCCTCTTCCAATTTAAAGCCAATCCATCCCTCATCCCCCCCCCCCAAAGAGCAGGGAGAGCTCCTTGGCAGCAAGCATGGGGGGGGGGGTTGAAGGACTCGAAGCTGTGGATGGCCCCAGGCCAAGTCTGCCTCCTTGAGTCCTCAGTGCCTCCTGGAGGGGGGTGGTGGAGGCTGGAAGGATTTAGCCAGGGTGAGCCTGGGGAGCCAGGGCGGCTCAGGCATACAAGTTACCAAGTGCAGTTTCCTGGGTGGCTGGATCGGGTGACAGACAGGCTGCTGGGAGCTGACTGGGGAGGGCGGTCCTGAGCTTGGGAGGGAAGCTGGGTCAGCAGACAGTCACCCTGGAGACGGGTGGGGCTGTGGCCTGGGCACTTCTCTGGAACATGGCATGGGTGTAGGGCACCCAGGACAAGGCAGGGAGGCTCTGCCGTGGAGCTTGACTCCAGGGAGGCAGGAACCCAAAGTGACAGCTCTTTGAGCTAACCCCCTCTCAACCTCCTCCCCTCAAAGCTGGCAGCAGCTCTGTTTTCATCTCACACCAATCTTCCCTAAGCCATCCTCCCAATTATGGAGTGAAAACAGCCAATGATTTGGAGTCAGAGGGCTTGAGTTCAAATCCATACCCTGAAACTTATCTGCCCAGCCTCAGTTTCTTTTCTTTTCTTTCTTTCTTTCTTTTTTTTTTTTAAATGGAGAGTTAAACTTAATAACTTTCAGGGTCCCTTCCAACTCCAAATCTATGCTTCTATGATCCCCTATGTAACCTCCTGGCCTCTTATGCCCATAATCTGGGGAGCCACAGACCCACTACTGCTTCTTCCCTTAGCACTGGCTTCGAATATTTCACAGCTTTTTTTTTCTTTAGCCCTTTTTAACTCTATACCCCTTTCCCTAGTTCACAGACCCCTCCTCTCATTCTTTTTCTCCTCCGTTTTCCCCCCCCCCACCCCCCTTCTCCCCTTCCTCTCTTTCCCGAACCTTTCACAAACCCCTCTCGCAGCTCCCTTCCTTTGGTGCCCTCGCCCATTATTCCTTCATATACTTCACCCCTCTCTCCAACAAAAACCCACAATGTTATCCTCCCCATAGCTCTCCCGGGCACTTAGCCTGCTCTCTGCTCACAACCTTCACCTACCCACAAACCCCTCCTCCATTCAGCCCTCTTAAAGCCTTCTTCCTTCATTTTAACCCCCTCCTCTCTCCGTGTATGACCCTTCCTCCAGGTCACAGCCTTTACAACTTCATTACCCCTTTACAATCTCACCTCCTGTCTCCGCCCTCCTTCTCGAAACTCCGTACTGGAGTAAGGATGTTCCAGGGGGGGTGGCCGTGGAGTGGAGATTGGGGGGGGGGGGGAGAAGGCTATGTGCTCGTGAGCTCCGGGTCACTGAGCCCTGCAGAAGTAAACAAGGCTCTTGCGCACCCCCCACCCCACCCCACTCCACGGCTCTCTCCTGGCTTCTCCTAACCCTGTTGATTCCTCTCCCCCCTGCTCAACCAAATTGGCCCCGCTGTCCCACGGAGGACCCCGGAGGGACTGAATAGCAGGCTGGCCACCTGACGCCCCCCGCCCGTCCCGGGACCCGAGCGGGAGAGGCACGGGCACTGCCAGTCTCAGGGCTCCGGATTCCACTTTGGCAGTAAGGGGTCTCAAGAACCCCTGCTCCCCCAGCTCCCCGTCCTCCTCACCTGCCCCCCTTTCCTGAAGCCCCGATGGGGAGGGGCGGGGTCCGCACCTCTAGCCCTGGCTCTAGCCGGGCTAGTGCCCTGCTCGGGCTCCGGCTGGCACTCCGGCTCCGGCTCCGGCTCCGGCTCCGGCTCCGGCTCCAGAGCCTGTGCGCGCCTCAGTAGGTAGGTCGGTCCGTGGCGGTGACAGGGCAGCCCTGAGGAGGCGGCCGGAGGCGGGGAGCAGGGAGGGGAGAGAAGGAGGGGGGAGGGCGGGACCTCGAGCCCGACTCTAGGGCGGGGGAGTGTGTGTGAGTGTGTGTGTGTGTGTGTGGGGGTGCTCCCAGCGAACTCCGGCCAGGGCCAGAGCCACGAGGCCAGGGAACCGGGAAGGCGGCCCGTGCCGGAGGAGTGCGGCCGTGGGGATGACACACGCGCACACACACACACGCACACGCACACGTATGCAGTCAGCTACACAGGCACAGGCCGATACATAAATCGACCTGAATCTTTGGACCCAAGCAGGGCGGGACAGACAAGTTACACACGGACACACATTTAGAGCCCTGCACACAAGTGGGCTGTGTGGAGGAAGACTGGAACCCCAAGTCGGCTACTGATTGACCAATTGAGTGCTGTGTGATCCCCAGAATCCCCTTCCCTTCTCTTCTCTGGACACCCCTCCTACCTGGAGTCTCCTAGGTCCCCCACCAGTCCTAAATCTAAAAGAACTACTCATGGATGTACAGATACCCATAATAAGGCACAGACCCACACACAACTCCAGCTACACACAACTATAGGCCATGACTTCAACAAAACTTCACAAAACTTGCACCTATGCTGAACTTTATAATAGATGTCCCAGCACAATTCACAGTCGCTTACCCAGAAATACATAGGGAACACAACCATGACGCTGTGTGGTGCAGTGTGTGTGCCCACATATGCCCATCTTTTGGAGGCCCTGATTCCTTATATGTAATGTGCCCACAGATGTTGAACCTCCCCCAGAGGAGATTTGGGGGCTATGGACAGAGATCTGGGTAGAGGTGAGGAGGGAGGTCCCTTCCCAGGAGGAGCCCTCTCTCCAGGGCTACAATGGTAATTACATTTTTTTTTTAAACAACTGGCTCTTTGGGAAAGAGCCCTGACTGTAACATGAAACCCTTTTAAGTTTTTGTTGTTGTTCAGTCCTTTTGGTTGTGTCCAATTTTTTGTGACCCCATTTGGAGTTTTCTTGGCAAAAGGTACTGGAGTGCTTTGCCATTTCCTTCAACAGTTCATTTTACAGATGAAGAAACTGAGACAAACAGGGTGAAGTGACTTCTCTGGGGTCATACAATTTGTGTCTTAAACTTTTGTTTGATCTGTTTGATTAAGATTTTCTCCATCACTTAAACACTAGACAATCAACAAAACAATAAATTAAGCCTTGATTTGTAGAGCTTGCTGATTTCTAAAGTATAAGTGCTCACCCTGAAAATTTAACAATGACCTTCAGGAGCTGTTCAAAGCTGGCTCCAGCACATTTCTGCCTGTGTCCTGAAAGCAAACTAAGAGGTTACCACCTTCTTTCTACCAAGGTCTGACCTTTAGCAGCTTAGTCCCATTAGTCTAGCTTAAAGTCCTGGAGAGATGCGATAACCCACTTGTATAGGTGTAGATAATCTCTGTAGTCTGGTTTGGCTGGGCTCCCTTTCAGACCAACTCTTTCAATGACTCTCCAAGTGACCAGTTCCCCAGGGGATCTTGTGTATCTGAATTGATCTGTGTTCTTAGCAAACTCCTGGGCTCTCCCTGGGAAGGAGAGGAAGCTTGTGGACAGGGAATGGGAGCAAGCCGGTACTGGAAGAGGGCAGATAGGCCTGTGGCACTGGCCATATGTTCGTGTGCACACACAGGTCTGGGCAGGTATCTCTGTGCCTCAGGAGAGGTGAGGTGAGTGCTGACAGCATCATTCAGAGTTTGGGTAATGAAGGCCCTAGATCCCACCATGAGGAAGCCAGGATCAAGGTTTCCCATCAACTCCTCCCTGCCCCTAATATACACACACATACCCAGCACTCACATCAGGATTCTGATCTCACCCAACTCCCCTAGGCCACCCACTATCCCATCCATCTCCCCCCCTCCCCCTAAACTCCAGCCCCACCCTGGGCACTGGATGACGAAGGAGGAAATGAGATATTTACTTGTGACTTCTGTGGTGCCTGTTGGAGGTGGTCAACCTGAATGTGTTTGCCTGTTTGTGAATTTGTGGGTAATGTATATGCAGGTTCATGTCTGTGTGTGGGTATGTCATCACACTTTCAACATCAATTAAATCCTGGAAAAGTCCCACTTCTCTCCAAGACTCAGTTTCCTCATCTACAAAGTGGAGCCCCTGAACTATTGTGAGGACTCCCTCCAACAATGGTGCTTCTCATAGCCTGTTAGGATTAGTCATTATTGGAGACAGAATTGAACATGATTGTTAAGGTCATAGACAGGATGAAAAGAAATTACAATTGCTGAAAGGAACCCTAAAAACTGTCTGGTGCCAGCATTCTTTTATGTTGCAGAGGAGGAAACTGAGGCCCAAAGAGGTGAGATGATAATAGCACTTGGGTGGCTGGGTGGTGCAGTGGCTGGAGTCAGGAAGACTCATCTTTCTGAATTCAAATCCTACCTCCAGACACTGATTGTGTGACCCTGGGCAAGCCACTTATCTCTGTCTCAGTTTCCTCATCTGTAAAATGAGCTAGAAAAGGAAATGGCAAACCACTCTATTTTCTTTGCCAAGAAAATCTTAAAAGGGATCATTGAAGAGTTGGACACAAAATAACTGAACAACAAAATTATAGCACTTAGCGTGTGCCAGACATAAGCATTTTATAATTATCTCATTTGATCCTCACAACAATGTTAGGAGGGTGATGCTATTATCCCCATTTTACAGATGAGGAAACTGAGGCAAACAGGTGAAGTGACTTGCTCCAGCTAGTAAGTGTCTGAGGTTGGATTTGAATTCAGGTCTTTCTGACTCTTGTCTTGGTGTTATATTCTCTGCCATCTGATCCAAGTCCACATTGGTAGTAAATATCAGAGCTGGAATTTGAACTCAGATCCTCTGATAGTGAATGCAGTACTGCCCTATTCTGTCTCCCTTCTTGGTATTATTATTATTATTATTATTATTACTAAAATAATTCAAGAATCTTTGGTCACATCAATGTTGGTATTCCTTTCATCAATTCAGGTTTCAAATCTACACCTTAGTGAGAAATAACTCTTCATGACTGTCATATGGCCAAATAAATAAATAAATAAATCTTTGGTGTTTAGCCTCTGGTGGTATCATCATCAACATCAGTAGCTACAGGAGTAATAATAATAGTAGTAAAGTAACAGTAAAGTAGTAGCAGCTGCAGTAGTAGTAATAGTAGTAAAATAAGAGTAATTGTAAAGTAGTACTAATAGGAACAGCAGTGGTAATAGTTATGATAGTAATAGTAACAGCAGTAGTAGTTGTTAGCAGTAATAGTAGTAGCTGTTAGTAGCAGCAGCAGTAATAATAGCAACAGCAACAGTAGTAATAATAATAATAATTATTATAGTAATAGTAGTAGTAGCAACAGCAGCAGCAGTAATAACAATGATAGTAATAGTAGCAATGGTAATAGCAGCAGTAGTTGTATTAGTAGTAACAGTAGCTATAGCAATAGTAGCTGTAGCAGTAGTAGTAATCATAACGTGGCAGTAGTAGTAGTAATAATAGTAGTAATAGCAATACTAAAGTAGTAATAGTGATACTAGTAGCAGTAGCAGTAATAGTAATAGTAATGATAGTAGTAGTAATTGCAGCAGTAGTAGTATTAGTAATGATGGTATTAGCAATAGTAGTAGAGGTAGTAGTTGTAGTAGTAACAGTAACAGTAGTCATAGTACTAGTAGTAACAGTAGCAGTACTAAGAGCAATAGTAAAGTAGTAGTAGTGATAGTAATAGCAGCAGCAGCAGCAGCAATAGTAATAATAGTAGTAGTAGCAACAGCAGTAGTATTAGGAATGGCAGTAATAATCACACTAAGCAGCAGCAATAGTAATAATAATGATAGTAATAGTAACAGAGTAGTAATAAAACAGTGGCTGTAGTAGTAATAACAGCAGAAGGAGGAGGAAGAGCAGCAGCAGAACTGGCCATTGTTGGGGAAACAAAAGCAAACCCTGAATTCTCGACCGGTACAATACAAAACCATTTAAACAATTTGTGTGAGTATGCCAGCATTAGTATAAAGGTCCTATCCCATCTGAAGTGTGAGAAATCACTCAGGTGGAGAAATCAGAGAAGGCTTCCTAGAGAACGAGGGTATATGGTTGTGTCCATCAATATATTTGTCCATATATTCACAGTGGCCGGACACCATCTCACCACAACCTTCCCTTTGAACTCAATGATCCTTTCAGTTCCTCTCCAGTAGGGTCTGGAGGAAAGAAGGAAAGCCTGGGTTGGGAGGGAGTTCTGGGGAAGTGGGGAGAACTGTTGCTAGGGGATTTTTTTATAGGAGAGGAAAAAGGCAAGATCTGGACTCTTGGAGATGAATAGCTGGGCCTGGGGAGAGGAATGCCTCACTTGTGATTCCCCAGGACACAGGAGGAGGAATATTCTCTGGTCTTAGGAGCCAGTTTCCTGGGAAGAAGAGTTAGAAGAATGGAATGGGGAAGAGGGTAGTAAGATAAGTGGATTTTCCAGGGGACCAGGCATCGGTGCTGAGCCAGAGGAACAGACGATGACCTCAACCAACTCAGGGAGATGAGTGCAGCCTCAGTTTCTAGGACCCCAAATGTAGATCAAGCTGGCATTGCATGTGCAATGTGGGCTGGAGAGGGTATCTATAGTGCCATAGGTTGGGCTATTAGTATCCTTTTTTAGTTCATCCTCCAGTCTTTGGTCTGTCTCTCATAGCTTTAGTTCCTACCACTATTCAGATGATACCCAACTCAGTCTAACCTGTTCTTTCCTGAATTCAGAGCTCCGTTTCCCCATCACCTTCTGCCAGGTGAATATCTCCGCATGGGTGTTCCAAGACATCTCAAACTCAACAAACTCCTAAAAGAAAAATAAATCCTAAAAGATTAATACCCTGTCTCCCTCTCAAACTTAACTCTCCTCCAAACTCCCTTATATCAGTTGAGACCACTAACCATCCTTCCAATTGCCCAAGTTTGTCCCAAACCCATCTCCTTTGAACCCATCCTCTGGTCCATGTCAATATCCCAAGTCAACTCCCAAGGCCTCTTTAATCCCATCTGCCCAGCATCTCTTTCATTTCTTCCTTAGCACCAGCCAAGGTCAGAGCCCTATCACCTCTTAGCCAGACGATTGTGATTTCTAACCTCCTAACTGATTTCTCTGTTTCCAATCTCCTCCCCTCTCCAATTCATTCTCCACACAGCTGCCTCATGTCAGCACAGGGCTGATCATGTCACTCCCTTGCCTTATTGCCCATAGAAGAAAATGCAAATCGGCCTGATGTAAAGGCCTTTTTAGTCTGGCTCCCACTTAACTTTCCAGACACTTCATTTTACACTTCTTCACATTGCAGCCAAATTGGCAGACTTGCTTCTTCCCTTCCCAACACAATATCTCATCTCCCACCTCCCAACCTTTCTACAAATTGAACCCTATGTCTAGAGCAATGATGTCAAACAATATAAAGGGGGATAAATACTAATCTGTACATAAGGATCCTTGCAGGCTGCAAAGGGATTTAGTTTTATTAGCTGCTTTATTGTATTTTTATTTATTTGGTTAAATATTTCCCAATTACATTTTAGCCCCTTTGGGTGTTGTGGAAACCTGCCAGTGGCTTGTTTGACACCTCTATTTAAAATACACTTCCCTCTTTCCTTTTGCCTCTTAGAATGCTTCACTTACTTCAAGGCTCAACTTCTATGACATTTGAACCTGCCCTGATCAACACCTTCCTTTCCCATAGCTTGTAGTGCCCTCCCACTCCTAAAATTATCTCATATTTCTTTTATCAGTTTACATATTGTCCACCACACTAGAAGGAAAGCTCTTTGAGGGCAGACACTGTTTGTTTCTTTGTTTTTAATATTTGATATCCCCTGTAGGTGTTTAATGTGCTTTTGTTAAATTGATTGAATTACTGAATTGAGTTAGGGTAGCCATAAGGGTGAGGGAAATCAGCTGTGCCTCCAGCCTCCCAGGTGGGGAGGGGGAAGATCCTTGCAGTGATGGTACCCTTTGCTTCTCCCTCCGCTCAGTTGTCCTGCAGCTGCTGGCTCCTCCCAGTCCCAGGCAAACAGAATTCTTTGGCTGTTTCCAATTTTCCAACATAGGCTGCCAAGATCAGCAAGTGCTTGTCCATCCACCCCTCCTCACTCAGGTTCCTGGCCCGTGCCTTGGGTCCCATGGGCAGCAGCACCAGCTGTGGGCCAGGCCCCAGGGGAGAGGGCTCTGAGCCCAGGATCTAGAAGCTTAGACTTTGGTTACTCTATCTCCCTACCTTCCTCCATTCTGGAGATCTCGAGCTGGACTCCTAGGGAGACAGGGTGCTTCCCTAAGGCCCTGAGCCCCCTGACTTTCATAGGATCCTCAAGCTACTGGATCTGAGCAGTCTGAGTTGATGGGAAGGGTTTTTTTTAGGGAGTAAGTGACCCTAGGGAAGTACCTCCCCCCACTCCCCAGTCACCAAGGCCAGGCCAGGCCAGATTACTAGGGCTGCAGATTTTCCTAGGAATAGATGGGTATTGGGGGCAAGATGGAGAAAGGAGATGGAAGAGAGACTTTCTGGCTCCAAACCTGAGGGGGTCACCAGCCTGTATTTGGCAGGGCATCCATCTATACATTGAGATTAGGGCCTAGCTCCTGCCATCTCTCCAGCTCTCAGAAATTCACATTTGTACACACAAAGAGACATGCACACATATACATGTACAGACACACACACCTTACCTATCCCATTATGCTGAGAGGTCCTCATGAGGACAGAAAGAATATTATTTCTCGACCTCTTGGCTAAGATCAAGCGAACATACTATATCCTTAGCATTGCCTAGGAGATAGGCAGTTTAAGTATTATACCCATTTTACTGATGAAAAAACTGAGGTTTAAAGAGGCTACCAGCATGGCAATTGGTCGAATGAATGAGTGCACACAGGGCTCGTCATTTATCAAATTCTGAAGTTCTGAGGATGTGAAGAAAGATCCTGTTTTCAAGGAGCCCATAATCAAATGGGTATTTTAAGACCTGCAAATAACAGAGTATCCCATTTGATACTGATGATGACCCCGAGAGGTAGGTGACATTATTATTATTACCCATTTTAATTAAATAATATTCAGGGCCATTCAGTCTGGAGCCAGGATGGAACCTGAATCCAGAGTCTAATATTTTCCTACCTAGAACTTGCTCCTTACAACTGCAGATGGAGCCTACTACTGCTCATCCACCAGCTGGTAGAGTGGAGATGGTTTCGAAACTTCTGTCCGACACCCCCCCCAGCCTTTCCTAGGAATGGGTGTGGTGGGCCCCTGGGGTCCTATACTGCTTTTGCCCACCCTTTTCAGGGACTGCCCAGGCCAGGATCCTTGAACTTCCTACCCCTATCTTCTCCAGCCTGGTCAGAGACTGAGCTGTTAAAAAACATCCTCCCCTCCCCATTTCTTCCTAAACTGCTAAGTGGATACAATGTATCTCTTGCCGAGTGGATAAAATGTATCTCTTGAATTGTTTCTTCTGTAACTGCTAGTCACAGCCATTGCCAAGGCCACTCCTCGAAAAGAGTCATCATCAACCAACAAGATTGACTGGGTGAGAGACTGAGGGAAGAGGAAGAGTCAAGGGGAGTCCGGAAAGGGGAGACTGTCCGGCTCCTTCTTTCTACATTCTCTAGGTGTCTCTCACCAGCTGGAGAACCCATGGAGAAAAATACTGGAGTGTGGGAAATACTGGAGTGCTTCTGCAGGGAAAGGGAGAGAAGAGCCTTTCCTCCAGTCTGTTTCTTAGGGTAAGCTATTAATGTTCCTCCCCCAATACTGACATCTTCATAAGTTTAGAGATTTCTCCCTCAGCCCACCAACACTCTCTTGAGATGGGACACGGCCTCATACTGAAAGCTGGGACCCCTGTTTTTTTTTTCCCAGATTGCCCCTTCTTAGTCTGGGTTTGTCAGTTTTGTTCCTCCCCCAATACTGACATCTTCATAAGTTTACAGATTTCTCCCTCAGTCCACCAATACTCTCTGAGCTGCGACATGGGCTCCTACTGAAAGCTGGGACCCCTGGTTTCTTTTTTCAGCTTGTCCCTTCTTAGTCTGGATTTGTCAGTTTTGTTCCTCCCCCAATACTGAGGTCTTCATAAGTTTAGAGCTTTTTCCCTCAGCCCACCAACACTCTCTGAGCTGTGACATGGCCTCCTACTGAAAGTTAGGACCCCTGGTTTCTTTTTTTTCAGCTTGTCCCTTCTTAGTCTGGATTTGTCAGTCCTGGGCCTTTATTTCACTTTCTGCAAAAAGGGAGCCAGCTGCTCTTGGGCCCTGAGCCTGGTCCTTAGGCACCATGGCAGGGAAGGACCCTTGTTTGGAAAGCAGATTTCAGGAGGATCCCTGCTTTGCTCCCCAATGCCCAAGCTGGGCAAAAGGCACATTTGCCACTTGCCCACCCCTACACTCTGTGCTTAGTCTGAGGGGGGAGGCTGAGCTGGGTGTTAGCCTGTGTGCCCTTCCTCCCCCACTCCCCCGCAGGAATTCACTCCCAGCTCCTCCCCACACCTGCTTTAGCCATTAAGGTCAGGGACTCACAACACACCCATCCCTGACAATGTGGGCACAAAGAAGAAAGGTGGTAAGGACCTGGAGATAGGGAAGATAATTCTAGGATTCAGGTGGATGGGGAGAAGTGAAAAGTTCTGGGGGAAGACAGAAGGGGTTATTTAGGGCTAGGAAACCCAAGAGAGGCAACAGGAAACTGAACACTCTCTGCTCCTTCTTTCCCTCCCAGGTCCATACCGAGGGCCTTCTTCCTCACAAACTGCTTGGAACCGGCCTTGCAAGGTGAGGGAGCACCTACAAGGCGCCCAGGCCTCCAGACCACTGCTCCTTCTTGGTCTAGAATTACTCCTTCCTCCCCTAACACAAATACATGCTGGGTGTTGGGCTGTGGGCAAAGGTGACTGGTCCCTCAGAGACCTTCCAGATGGAGGAAGAAGGAGGGGGAATGGGGACAGCCCATGCCCAGTTTTCCCCTCCCCTGTCCATCCCTGGGCCTGCTTGGGCCCCCAGTCTAGGTCTCCATGGTGATAGGATAGGGGAAGCAGGTTAGGAGGTCAGAAGGCTGTGGGGGGTGGGGGTGGGGGAGCTGTCCCTGAGGGGCCCCTCCGACCCCTCCTCCCCTGGGAATGAGCAGCCCCGCCCTCCTTAATGTGGGCTCTCAGGGCTGGGGGTGGGGGGAGCCTGACGTGACAGCCTTTCCCCGGAGGCCCCAGCACAGCCACCACCCCCTGGCAGCCTCCTCCTGCACATTCCTCCCTGGGTGAGGTCAGCCCACCCCCCCCCTCCCTCAGAGGAGAGGGGAGGGAGCCCCGGGCCAGCCACATCACTACTTTCTCCCGGCTCCTGCTTTCTCCATCGGCCCATGGCAGAAGCAGCCTGCCTGGGAGGAGGGGAAGGAAAAGGGGTGGGGGAGACCAAAGAAGTGCTCTCAGCTTCCACAGCAGGGAGTAGGAGATCAGAGGCCTCAGCCCCTCCCCCTAAACATTGGGGGCACATGGGAAGCCCCAGAAATTCAGGACTCCCAGAGTCCTTTTATTGTAGAAATAACATGTTGATCTGCATATATTTGCATACATTTACATAAAGCTATGAAAAAAAAAAAACCACCACAAAACGTGAATCCCTTAGAAACAGGATTTCTCTAAAAGGTGGAGATGGGGACAGCTCCTCCCTCCCAAACTGGAAACATGGGACATATAGGAGGGGGGTGTTGAGCCCCTAGTCCCTGGTTCAGGAGAGTATAAGAGCTTAAATTGGGACATCAGCCTCCAATCACCTTGAAATTCCCTGCAGGGGTCAGAGGTTAAGAAGAAGGGACCAGAACCTCCAAATTCTGATTCTCAGCAGGCCACCAGCCTCCACATATCTATTCTGTGGCCTGAGACTGAAAGCAGTGGGGGAGGGGAAGGCAGAAAGGAGACCCTAAGGATCTGGGAACATATAAACTAATCTCTGCACCTGCTATCCATATCTCCCCCTTCCCATAACATGTGTGAAGATATTCAGTTCAGGACTTTTTCCTAATTTTCAGCCCAATGGACCCTCAACACTATACTTCTTCCATAACTACCAGGACAACTCTCTGAACCCTGAGGGGACAGCTCCTGAGGATCCATGTCCTTCCAAAACATATTTGCCTTTTTATTGTTTTTGTTTCTATACTTCTTTCTTTGCTTTTAATTTATTTTTTTATTTTTATTTTTTTTATTATTAATACTTTTTATTTGCAAAACTTATGTATGGGTAATTACTAAACATTAACCCTTACAAAGCTTTCTGTTACAAATTTTTCCCCCCTACTCCCCACCCCTCCCCTAGATGGCAGGATATCCACTACATGATAATTATGTTAGAATACTTAAGTCGAATATATGTATAGTTATTGCCACACATCTTTTTTTGTTCAGGAGAAATCGTATCTATAAGAGAGAATAATCCAATAAAGGAAATACAATGCAATCAAACATCAATAGAGAACATGAAAATGTTATGTTGTGGTCCACATTTCACATCCCTCTCTCTGGGTGTATATGGCCTTCTTCACTGAACAATTGTAATTGGTTTGAAGCATTTCATTGTTGAAGAGAGTCATGTCCATTAGAACTGATCTTCATATAGTACTGTTGTTGCCGTGTACAACGATCTCCTGGTTCTGCTCATCTCACTCATTTGCTTTTAATTTTTAAAATTTTATTAAAGCTTTTTATTTACAAAACATATGCACGGGCAGTTTTTCAACATTGACCCTTGCAAAACTTTCTGTTCCAAATTTTCTCCTCCTTCCTCCCCACCCCCTCTCCTAGATGGCAGGTAGTCTAATACATGTTAAATATGTTAAAACATATATTAAATCTAATATATATATACATATTTATATAGTTATCTTGCTGCACAAGAAAAATAGGATCAAGAAGGAAAAGAAAAACCTAAGAAAAACAAAATGCAAGCAAACAACAGAGAGTAAGAATGCTATGTTGTGGTCCACACTCAGATCCCACAGGCCTCTCTCTGGGTGTATATGGCTTTCTTCATCACTGAACAATTGAAACCGGTTTGAAACATTTCATTATTGAAGAGAGTGATATCCATCAGAATTGATCATCGTATAGTCTTGTTGCTGTGTATAATGTTCTTCTGGTTCTGCTCGTTTCACTCAGCATCAGTTCATGCAAGTCTCTGCAGGCCTCTCTAAAATCGTCCTGCTGGTCGTTTCTTACAGAGCAATAATATTCCATAACATTCATATACCATAATTTATTCAGCCATTCTCCAATTGATGCGCATCCATTCAGTTTCCAGTTTCTAGCCACTACAAAAAGGGCTGCCACAAACATTTTTGCACATCACATTTGCTTTTAGACTTCTTGTCCTTTAAGGGGAAACTGATGGGTGGCTCCCCTAGACCTCAAAGGGAATTAGCATTCAGCATGCAGCCCCCAAACACACACTGTCCTCCTTGACCCCCCCAATTCCCACTCCCAATTAATCAGGCCCATAAGATACACTCCTAGTCAGGACAGGATGTGTTACCCCACCAAGATATTAGAAGTTCCCCAAAACTGGGCTGCAAGGGTCCTGTTTATCCCTTTCTTGATCCCCAAGCTGAGTGAGCTTCTAGGATATCACAGCCAGTGGGATATCCAGGCCTTCTGGCCTGAGTCTGTCTCTTTCTTGATCCCCAAGCTGAGTGAGTTTCTGGGATAACACAACCAGTGTGATATCCAGTCCTTCTGGGCCTCAGTCTGTCTCTTTTTTGATCCCCAAGCTGAGTGAGCTTCTGGGATATCACAGCCAGTGTGTGACTGTACAGGCCTTTGGGACCGAAGGGTACAGCTCTATCATCTTTTACCTGGTCTAGAACAGGACATTCCTAATGAGTCTGTCCCAGTTTATTCCCGACAGTTTCCAAATTGAAATTCCTAATGGAATTTTTCAAGCTCGGACCTCTCCAGAATCTTCAGCAGCTCCATGTTGCCTCTTGAGTAAGTCATGGTAGATTCCCCAGCTTCTTTTTCCACTACATTTCACATTATTCCTGTCCATACACTCTATATTCCAGAAAAACTGGCTTACTAACTGTCCCCCCAATTTCACACATCATTTGCTGCCTCCAAGTCTTTGCACAGACTCTCCTGGAATGTTCTCTTCCTCCCCTTAAAATTCTTTGCTTTTTTTTTTTTTTTCCAAGACTCAGCTCCTACTCACTGACTTTCCTAATTCTTCAGCATGTTCTTTTTTCAATAGATCAATCAGCAAGCATCTATTAATTGCCTACTATGTGCCAGGCACTTTGCTAGGCGACCAAAAGACAAACGTCAAGAATGAAATATCCCTGCCCAAGGATCTGGCCTCTAATGTCTCGAATTATCTTGTATTGACTTATTTACTTATCTGTATTTATTTGTCTGTCTGTGCCACTTGAGTCTCTTGAGTAGGGGGACTGTTTTTCTTTCTTTTTATTCTTTGTGTTCTTGTATTCCTAGACCCAGCAGTGCCTGGCACCTGGTAGGTGTTTAATTAATACATGCTTGTTGAATTGAATGGAATCGTGTCTAACTGCCCGTCTGCCAGACTCTGACTGGGTCTGTGCCTGTGTGTGTGATTATGAATGGATCTGTCTAAGCCTGGGTCTGTGTGACCGTGACTGTGGATGTGATCCGGGGTGAGGCAGCTTTAATGGGACAAGGGTTATCGAAAGGGAGAAAGGGAGGAGGGAGCAGTGTGAGTGGTGAAATCTGTGCCAGGGGCCAGGGAAAAGGGCAGGGTTGGAGAGGTGGGCACCAGGGGCCTCCCTGGGGGTTCTGAGCTTACGGCCATCCTCTCAGCTTCATTCCCTGGGAGGAGGAAGGATTAGGGTCAGGTGCCTCCTGGGCTAAGCTCCCAATGCCCCATAATCTTAGGAATACAGGAGTAAGGGGGGGATGAGGAGCCTAACATCCGCTCCCAGATCTTAGACCCCCATTCTTACCAGTAATCTGCTCCTGAGGGAGGGCAGAGAATACACACACACACACACACTCTCTCATTCTCTCTCTTCCTCTCTCCCTCCTTCCTTCCCTCTTCTTCCCTTCCTCTGTCTCTGTCTCTCTGTCTGTCTCTGTCTCTGTCTGTCTGTCTCTGTCTCTTTCTCTGTCTCTCTCTTTTTCTCTCTCTGGGACAGTAACAGGCTCCCCTTCATAAAATTTTTCTGGCCTAAAATGCTGCCATTGCTGGGGTGTGGCACTTCAGGGTCAAACAGCTGGGTCCAGCAAGGGCAGGCTGTGCACTGTAATAGGCAAAATCTGTCCCTTTTTTGATCCCCAAGCTGAGGGGATTGCTTTAGGGTCGGGAATATGGGTGAAAATCCTGGTCCTATTTTTTTACTTTTTTTTGGGAAAATGAAGATCTAAGACTAGATGACCTAAATCCCATGAACATGTTATCTAATGGTGGGTGGGAAATTTTAATTCTTTGCCTCCTATCTACCCACATTTCTATGGCCCTGCCCTAATCGAAGTTATATTCACTAGAGGCAAAAGGCCTGAAACTGTTTGGGTTCAAAGTACTTGTCCCAAGACAGGCCAAAGGAACCCAAGTTTCTTTCTTTCTTTCTCTCCTCTCTCTCCCCTCTCTCTCTCTCTCTCTCTCTTTCCTTCTTTCTCTCTCTCTCTCCCTTCTTTCTTTCTTTCTTTCTTTCTTTCTTTCTTTCTTTCTTTCTTTCTTTCTTTCTGTCTGTCTGTCTTTCTTTCTTTCTTTCTTTCTTTCTTTCTTTCTTTCTTTCTTTCTTTCTTTCTTTCTTTCTTTCTTTCTTTCTTTCTTTCTTTCTTTCTTTTCTCTCTTTCTTTCTCTCTCTCTCCCTTCTTTCTCTTTCTTCTTTCTTTCTTTTTTTTTAGTGAGGTAACAGGGGTTAAGTGACTCTCCCAGGGTCACCCAGCTAGTAAGTGTTAAGTATGTGAGGATGGCAGGTCCTCCTGATTCCAGGGCTGGTGGAACCCTATCTAGCTGTCCCACTGCACTATCTAGTTGCCCCCCAAGTTTCTATGTTAGTGACTGTTACCTGGATCTGTGCCTCAGTTTCCCAGTTTCCAAACCGTGTTTCCTCATCTGAGCTAAGGGCCTTGTGGACCCTTTTATAGGCTCCTGAGTCCCTGGACACTGTTCGTGCTCTGGCCTCTTAGGCATGTCCAGCTGGTGGCTGTTTCTGGGAATTCTCTGTCTTCCATGGAAAGAAATGGAAGAGAAGATGCTGGTGAGGAAAGAAGCCCCATTTCATCTGTCTCTGTCTCTTTCTCTCTCCAGCTGCTTCCCCCTTCCACCCTCCACTGCTCCTATACAGGTTATAAATAACATACAACTCCACTCCTGCCACATCAGGGCTTTCTGGACTATTTTGGGGCTGGGTGGGGTTTCTGGGCACTGCTCCTGCCACCCGGGGGGTGGGGTGGGCGGGGAGGCCCAGCTCCCCACCCAGAGGCCCAGGCATCAAAGTAAATTCTCCCTCAGAGAGGGAGCTGGATGGCACAATGCTGGGTCCAGGGTCAGGAGGACTCATCTCCCTGAGTTCAAATGCAGCCTCAGACACTTATTAGCTGTGTGAACCTGGGCAAGTCACTTTACTCTGCTTCAGTTTCCTCATCTGTTAAATAAGCTGCAGAAGGAAAGGGCAAACTCGTCCAGTATCTTTGCCAAGAAGCCCTCAGATGGGGTTGCTCCACAAGAGCAACAGGTGACTTCTTGTTACCTTTCGCTCATGAAGACAGCCATGGCCATGCCCTAGCAAAGGGCCTGTAAGTAAGCAGTCCACAGGCCTGCTTCCTCATTAGCTGAGGACTTCCCAACCCTCCCATCCTGGTCATATCCTAGTCTTTCCCCCTTCCATAATCCCAGAATCAACTCTCCCACAGTCTGTCTCCAACTAGCAATTTCTCTGTCCTCTGAAACCTGGGTTCACTCCCTGGATGGAGATGGGGGAAGGGGGAGCTAACCCCACCGACTCTTTGGGAAGGGGCCAAATGACTCAGTCTACGCCTAGAAAGTCACGGGACCCTTACTGACCTCTCTTTGTAGCACGGTCTCCCCCACCCCCAGTTCCTAGAGCACCCTCTTCGTTGCCCCCACAATGGCTGGGAATTTCCCCTAGCCCCCAAGGAGGTAGATAAGGCCTTATTGAGTCAGCCCCCGCCTGCCCAGGCAGGACAATGGGGGCCTTGTCTCCTAGAGTTCAGCGATGCTTAGATGGGGGAGCTGACAGAGCCTGCCCCCCTCTCTCCTTATTTATGCCCTTATCCTGTGGTGGGGAGGGGGG
>JAJPUD010015156.1:0-38386 GCA_023553655.1 Myrmecobius fasciatus
CCCCGGCCCGCCCGAGCTTGCGGAGCCACCGCCCCTGCGGCCCGGCCCCGACTCGGTCTCGGCCGCGTGTGAGGGAGGCAGGCAGGCCAGCGGCCCCCACTCCCGCGCCCGCCATGAGCCACATCGAGATCCCGCCCGGGCTTACGGAGCTCTTGCAAGGCTACACAGTGGAGGTGCTGAGGAACCGCCCCGATGACCTGGTGGACTTTGCCGTGGACTATTTCAGCCGCCTCAAGAACAGCCGTAACCTCGGCATAGACGGGGGGAAGAGCGAGGAGAAAGACAACGAGGACGAGGAGGACGAAGACTTTGAACGTAAGTTTCGGGGCACTGACCTCCTCGGACCCCCGGGGCGCCGGCCCCTCCCCTTATGCTCCCCTGGCCGTATTCGCGCTGGCAAACCTGCCCTCTCTGTGCCGGCTTCTTTCAAGTCTCGGGATCCTCACTCCTCCCTCCACATGGGGGTCGCTCTCCCCTCTTTCTCGGTCCCATTTAGCGCCCCCCTCCCCCAGACGTTTGAGTTCCTCTTGGGAACAACGTTCTGGCAACGGCTTGTGCCCCCTCGGAGCCGGGAGAGCCGGCTGTCCCTTGGCACCCCTTAGGGAGGGGAAGCTTGCAGGCAAACCCCACTGTGACCTGGACGTGTCTGACAGCTGTGGCTTCCGTCCCTCACACACTGGAGAACCCGCTAGTTGGAGATGAATGTGCCTTGTGTGGTGGTTAAAATGGGGAACTCCAAAGAAGCAGACAGCCTTATTAGAATATGTCACCTTTTGTCCTCCGAGGCTTGGTGGTTTGGGGGGGGCGGGTTATCTTCTGGCTGAGCAAATGATAATAGGTAGCTAGAGGGCTGGATTAATGCCCACTTTCTTAGATCAGGCCTTCACTTGGCAGACCGCGAAAGAGAAAGCATATGTAATCACCAGCAAAAGAAAAAAATCTGTCAAAAGGACCATTTTAAAGACCTGATGGAACGTCTGGCAGTGTAGGTCTTTATAGTTCACCATTTTGGAACTAATATCAGTAATATTTAGTAACCCTACTGTAATTTAAGGATAATTTAAAATTGTCCTTAGTTGCAGTTTAATTTTTAAAAAAATTATAATTTTGCTTAGCCTGTTTATTTGATTGTTTTAAGGAAGCCTTTAGAAGAGTTGTGGAGTATTCACTTGATTTTTGCATTTATTCAGCTTCGGTATTAATGAAACTGCAAGAAATTAACATGATTTGAACAGTCTTTCAAAGCCATACATTGATATAGTAAATATAGAGAGCTAGAGGTATTAAACATACTTGGCTTTAAAAACCCAAAAGATTTATTTTCTTCCTTTCCAGGGCCTTACATCCTGTCCCTTTAAAAAAACAAAAAAAAAAAAACAACAAGACATTTAGGAACCAAAACATTGTCTAAATATGTGAATTAAAATTCTAAAATTTCAGTCTCTCCTTTAGTTTTATTTTGAGATAATTAGCCACTGAAACAGGAAATGCTTGTGCATTCTTTTCTTTACATTTCTATCCCAGAATTGACTTAATTTGTTGCAGTTTGAAAAATCTGGTTACTGTGATCAGTTTTTTTTTTCTTTAATAACCATACATGAATTTATATGTAGAAATTTAGTAAAATTTGGTTGATATTTAACATACTTGTTTAGTGCCTATGGTTGAAGAAAGAAAAGCAACATTGTAATTTAAGGTGCATCCTATTAGTCAAATTGTCCAAAAGACATTAAGTTTCCCAGATTGCTTCAGAATATTTTATGGAGTAGGTAGTATGGCTTACCCTGAGAGCAGCTTTCAGGAGAGACATGTGTTTTCAAGGATACAATTATCAATCACAGTGGAATTAATATTTTTAGGTATTTGTATAATAGTGGAAAAAGCACTACATTTGGAATTAGAGAATTTGGGACTACTTAAAAGTTATTGGTCAAATTACTTCTTTCCTGGCCTGTTTTTCATGTGTAAAATGAGAACATGGGTCCAGATATTTGTTTAAGGTTCTATACTATTCTAAATCCTATGAAACTATGAATTGTTAAATTTTTAAGAAAAATGTCTACTAAAGTACTGTGCTCATGGGCTGCAGTTGCCCACTAGATACTTGTTAATGATAACTGGCAGAGAGTCAGATTGGTAGACACGGAAGTTTACATTCGTGCCATAAAAGTAAAAAAAAAACAAACATACATACATATATGTATATATGTAATGTATGTTTTAGGAGAACTTTAACAACAGTTTTTTTTACAAGGTGTTTTTCAGAAAAATCACTGGAATCAGGAATTGACTTGTTTCAATTCTGGCTGTACCATTTGCTTGGTTTGTGGCCTTGGACAAATTATTAAACCTGTTATTTCAAATTCCCTTATCTGTAAATTGGGAGAGCTCTTTTTGAGCCTTAAAGTAGTGCTTTACTTGAGGATTGTTAAAACTTTTGTTGCTATCATTTTAAAAATGTTTTATTGATAGCTCTTGTTTTTATATACAAGTCATTTCCACATGATCTCCTATCCCCCCCCAATAAGGCCCTTCTTGTAACAAAAACAAAACAAAATAAATAAACAGAACCCCCCAAAACCCTGTTAAGCAAAGTCAGTCAAACCATTGATCTAATCTGGATAGCACATGTAATATTTCACACCGTTAGTTCCCTACCTTTCTACTGAAAGGAAGAGATGTACTTCGTCTTTTCTCAGGGTCCTCTATTAGTCATGGATTTGTTTTGGTGTTATTTTGATTTACATTACTGTGGTCATATTTTTCTCCTGGTTCTGCTTGAATGAAAATGAAGATTTGGTATTTTAGAGAAAGACTAAATTCCTCATATTCACTTACAGTACAGTAATATCCTATTACATTCATAAAATACAATTTGTTCAGTTTCCTGTTTGGTGGGTATACATTATTATTTTTCTTTTTTAAATTAAAAAAATTCTCTCATGTTATTTTGAATTTTACAAACATGTATGTTTTCATATACAAAGAAGAACAGAAAAAGAGATTTGCAAATGAAATCATAAATCTCTACCATGTACAACTTTTTCCCTTTTAAAGTATATGATAGGGGCAGCTAAGTGGCACAGTTGATAGAGCACCAGCCCTGAAGTCAGGAGGACCTGAGTTCAAATCTAGCCTCAGACACTTAACATATCCTAGCTGTGTGGCCCTGGGCAAGTCACTTAACCCCAGTTGCCTCAGCCAAAAAAAAAAAAAAAGTATATTATAAATTTAATATATTAAATTTCAGAGCATTCCTGCTTGTCTGTGACTTTCTGAATACTGTAACTGTTTTAAAAAACCTAATAAACCACAACAACTTGATTTTCCCCAGAGTTTATATTAATTTAAAAAACTTAATAGTTCCCTAATTATAAAACCACTGAATGTTGTTCTTTAATTTATTTAAAATATATTTTATTTAGGAAAAGCTCAGTGTTTTGTCAACATCAGAATGAGACTGTATTACTTAGTACTAATACTAATGTAATACTAATGCTTTATGTAGCAAAGTTTTGCATGAAGTAGTATATTGTTGAGTAATGGGCAAATCTGCTAATGAAATAATAAAATATAAGTAACAAAGAAAAATTTTAAAACTTTACCAATTGACTTATTTAGTTTGTTTTTTTAGACTAGTGATTTTAGTGTCTTAAACATTGGAATTAGGAAATTCTCTGTGACTTGACAAGTCACTTAACTTTTCTTACCTTCAATGTGCTCATCTGTAAAATGGGTATAATAATGATACCTATCTCATTGTATTAATCTGAGGATAAATGAGATAACATTGGCAAACCCAATATCTAATAGCTTTTTTAACAAATCACTTAATTTTGTTTTTTACTGAACAATATTTTCTAATTACATGTAACATAGATAGTTTTTCAACATTCATTTTGAGTTTGATTTTCCAATTATTTTTCCCTCTTTCTTCCTCTCCTCCTCAAGACAACAAGCAATTTGATATAGATTATACATGTCCAATCATTTAAAACATATTTTCATTAGTCAAAACAAATCACTTTAAATGCATCTTCTTAGGACTTGTAAAATGGTGTGCTAATTTGATTCTTTTATATCCTTGTAGTTAACTTCTTTGATCAGCTTTGAAGTCTTTTTTTTAAGAACCCATTTGTGTAGAATATTGTCATAGGGACATGAAAGTTAACACAGAATAAATTCTGGCTTTTGGGAGTTGGAAGAGATCATTATTTTAAAGATTATCTCTTAATAATTTAATACATTTGGCATGACCATTTAATTTCTTTACTTGACTATATGAAAACTATAGACAGGTGACAAGCTGATTTAGGAATCATACTTTGAATGCAAAATATCTTCACCTCAGAAAATGTCAATGTTTTTTGCCTTTAAGCTTATTTATATGCTCTGAAAGTAAATGAAAAAGAATTTAACTTAAATCTGCTTGATAGAGCATGATAAACTGATTACATATTTTACTTTTTTTTTTTTTTTAAGGTTGAAAAGAAGTAGTTAACTCCTAGAAAATGATAATGGAATTTGTTAGATCCATAGGTCTAGAACAAAAAAGTAAAAATTGAAATATTAAACTCTTAGATTAGAGGGCACAAAGTATTTGTGAAATATGTTCATTTATTGCTCTTTGGAAATAAATATATGTATATGGCACACACTCTTTGGGCAGGAAATTTTGTGCTTCTAATTGAATAAATATATGAGTATATAAAAGAAAACATTCACTATAATTTATCAATTTTTACATTATCCTTTGTGCCATAAAAGTTGCTAATTTTCTTTCTGGAGATTAATTATTGAGAGATTAACAAATAGTTGGATGTTATTAGTATTCAGGGTAAAATTTATTATTTTATAACATCGTATACATATGTGGTGGTATATAGTGAAAAGAGAACCACTTGGTATATAGTGAAAAGAGAACTTGGAGTTAAATCCCATGTCTGCCACTTACTGTCTGTTTATTCTTGAACAAGTTTCTTTTTACATCTATAATATGAGGATAATGAATTATATTATCTCTAAGTTCCCTTTTAATTCTAACTTGTATGAAACCCTTTTATAGGTCATGCTCCCTGCAGTGTAGTCACAGTTACCCTATGAATTAGATGTTATTGTTTTCATTTTGCAGATGAAGAAACTGAGGTTGATGATAAATGACTTGCTTAGTATGAAACAACTAAAGTCTGAGATATGATTTGAACTCACATCCTCTTGACTCCAGGTTCAGATTTTTCCCTTCTGCTATCTAGCTAGCTGCTTTTTAATCTGGACCTGGGATTTGACTAGTTTATAGAACTTCCAGTGAGGAAACTTTCTCTACTATTGCTGATGAGCAACTATTCTATAATTTAATATCTTAATTTCCTGTTACTGGGAGAGATTAAATTGCTCGCCTCGGGCTCAGATGGCCACTTTTTATAAGAGGTGGAATGTGAATCCAGATATTCCCGATTCCAAGGTCAGCTCTTTATTCACTAGGCCAGGGGTTGGCACACTAAAGCCCAAGGACCAAATATGGGCAGCTGTCTATTTTTGTATGTAAAAAACATTCTTTCTTTGGGGGACACTCAAAAACAAGCTAATTTGACTCACCAGTTGTAATCTTTTGACTCCTATACTAGACTGTGCTATTCTTAAAAACTTCCTTTTCATGATATAGGTAACCATGTCTTCCTGAGAGCTTTTATCAGTGGAGTGTAACTTTCAAATCTTGGCAAAATGAAAAAAACTTTGACTATGTTGAACTTTGTGTTTGCAGCTAGGATACTGGTTTAGCCAAATTTGGAAAGAAATGTGTAGAGGTTATCTGCACTGGAAGTATTCATACCAGTAAAATTGCAGATTTTTGAAAGTATCAAAATACTATTATTAATCTGTGTAACCTTGAATTAAGGTTTTTTTTAATTGTTGTTGTTTAAGGCAACCGTCAAGATGCTAATTGATTTAATGGTAGAATTTTCTTACCCTTGCTGGCATTCTAAATGGCAAACAAAGTTATTATGGTTGTAAGATAAACCTAATAACTACAAGGCATTAATTGGGTTTTTTGGGAGAAGTCTCATGCATTCTCTCTTAAAATTAATTTTCTATGCATCTTGTGAACTTATCCTGTCCTCCATAGTTTCTTACCCAGAAATCTATCTTTTAACAAACAATAAAAAAGGGGGAGAAGAGGAAGGAGAAACACTCCAGCAAAATTAACCAGAATTATCAATGAAGTCTCATGACATGTCATATAATATGTAGTTCCCCTACCTCTGCAAAGAAGATTGTTGTTGTGCAACCTGTCCAAATTTTATGGGGTTTTCTTGGCAAAGATATTGGAATGGTTTGACACTTTCTTCTGTAGTGGATTAAAGCAAACAGATTAAGTGACTTGTCCAAGGTCACACAGCTAGTATCTGAGGATGAATTTGAACTCAGGCCTTTCTAACTTCAGGTCCAACCCTCTGTCCACTGAACCATTCAGCTACCAATGTAAAATACATAGAATGGTAAATTTCATTTTATTTTTTTCTTCACCAAGGCTAAGCTTGGTCATTATTAACACACTCTATTCCAGTGATGACAATTTTTTTTCCTTATTTTTTTTTTCTGAATCTGTTTACTTTTTAGCAGCTTATCTTGTTATGCTTCTTAATTTTTCATATTCAACATTTCTTCCAGTATGTTGCATTCATGTGCTACCATTTGTTTAACTATTCTCCAGTTGATGGGAATTGACTTTTATTTCATTTTTTCGTTTTCAGAAAAAGTGGTTCATAACCTTTGTCCCTTATTCAATGGAGAAACAAGTTTTGATCTCTGTATTTGTGTTCCATATATATCTTCAGAATTAGGCTCATATAAGGAATATTTTCCCAATTGACAGCTTCTTTTCTTATCCTAGTTATAGTAATTTTGTACAAAGCATTGCACTATGGCTAATGTGGAAAAGTACTTTGCATGACTTCACATGTATAATTATCATATTGCTTTCCTTTTGAATGGTGAAGGAGGTACTGGAGGGAGAGAGACAATTTGGAATTCAAAATTTAAAAATGAATGTTTTAAGAAGACAATTTGTGCTAAGCACTGAGTTTGATAGCATCTCATTAACCTCATAGAATTTAATCTGGTAAGGATTGAGATATATGCAGTCTCCCATTAGAAGGTTGCACGCTAGAATGTTTCACAAGATTTGAAGGAAGATCAGTGATACATATTGTTTGTCAGCACCCACCACTCTCCCAGTCATCCTATTGAGGGGGCTTGGAGTTTTCTCAAACTCATTGTCGTCTTTCATTTTCTATATTTAGCCACTTAAATTCAATTGGTTTTTTCTTTTCAAATCATTCATCCATTCTTGCTACCACCATTTTAGTAAAAATCTTTGTACAAAAGAGGGACAGTTCTTGCTTCCAAGTAGCTTACATTAGACTAGGGGATATAGCATGTTAACAGGTGAATAAATACAAACTTTATACATACATAGTGTTTATTTTTTTTAATTTAAATTTTTTTATTAAAGCTTTTTATTTGTAAAATATATGTATGGGTAATTTTTCAACATTGACCCTTGCAAAGCTTTCCATTACAAATTTCCCCCCCCAGTCTCTACCCTCCCCTAAATGGCAGGAAATCTACTACATGTTAATTATGTTAAAATACTTGACAAATCGAATATGTGTATACATATTTTTACAGTTATCTTGCTGTGCAAGAAAAGTCGGATCTACAAGAAAAAAAAATCTGAGAAGGGAAACACATAATGCAAGCAAACATCAATCGAGAGCATGAAAATGTTATGTTGTGGTCCACATTTCATATCCCTCTCTCTGGGTATATATGGCTTTCTTCACTGAACAATTGGAACTGGTTTGAAACATTTCATTGTTGAAGAGAGCCACAAACATAGAGTTTGTATACAAACTTTTTTTTTTTAATACAAGTATACAGTGATTTGTAGGAAAGGGCATTAACTATAGGCAGAGTAAGAAAAGGGCCTTTGGAAGTGGCACTTGAGCTCAGCCTTGAATGGGAAGTAGGGTTTTGAAGAGAATAGTGATGAGAAGGGATCTGTAATAGGGCACAGAGGTGAGATATATAATGTCAAGTATGAGAAACAAGAAGTAAATCAATTTGGAGAATAGAGTGCATAGTGGAAAAATGCACTGGAAAGATAGGTAGAAGCAAAATATAGTTAGTAAAAAAGTACTTATTAATATCTACTATGTTCCAAGTACTTTAGTATTACAAAGAAAGGTAAAACAGTTTCTGCCCTTGAACTTACAACCTAATGGGGGAGATATACAAACATACTATAGACAGGATATATAGGAAATAATCAACAGAAGAAAGCACTAAAATTAAAAGGGATATGGAAAGGCTTCCTGTAGAAGGTGGAATTTTAACTGGGACTTAACCAAGCAAAAGATTGCATGTTGGGGGTGAGCGATAATGAGGAGTTGAGGAATACACCCTAGTTTGGGAGCCTGATAGAGTGGGAGGATACTGGTGCTCTTGATAGTAACAGGGAAGTTTGAGAGTGGGACAAGTCTGGAGGGAAAGCTAATGATTTCAGTTTTAGACCTGTTGAGTTTAGGATATCTAATAAGCAGTTGGAAATGTGAGGCTAGAGATCAAAAGAGAGGTTTGGACTGAATAAGGAGATTTGAGAACCATCTGCTTTGAAATGATAATTGAATCTATGGAAGCTGATGAGATCAACAAATTAAATTGTGTAAAGGGAGAAGAGGGAGTGCCTAGGACCAAATCCTGTGGGACACTCTTGGTTAGCAGGAATGACACAGATGAAGATCCAGAAAAGGAGACTTAGGAGTAGTCTGAGAAGTCAGAGGAGAATCATGGAGAGAATGATGTCCCCAAAACTTAGAGGAGAGTATTCAGGTGAAGAGGGAAATCAGCTGTGTCAGTGTCATTTGCAGAATGGTGAAGAAGGATGAGTACTGAGAAAATGATTATTAAGAGATCATTAGTAATTTTGGAGAGAGAATTTTCAGTTGAATGAGATGGCTGAAAGCCAGACTGTATATTGAAATGCTTGGTTTGTTGATGAGTAAGAAAAAAAAATTAAAAAAGATTTTAAAAGACTAAAAGCCAGATTGTGAAAGACTTTAAATATTACTCCAGAAAGGTCTTTACTTTTTATCCTAAAGCTATTGGAGATCCATTGAAACTTCTTGAAGGGTAATGACATGGTCAAATCTGTACTTAAGAAATATCAACTTGATAGCTATATAGAGGATGGATTGTAAAAGAGTGTTACTATTATGCAGGTAAGAGGTAATGAGATACTTAACTGGGGAGGTAAAGAGAAAAGCACTTTATGTGAAAAAAGTTGAGGTAGGATCAGTAATATTTGGTAGCTGAAAGGATATGGATTTGAGTAAGAGTGAAGAATTGAAGATGGTTAGTTATATTCTGAACCTTGACAACTAGAAGAATATTAGTGACTTTGATGGAAATAGATGTGTGTTAAGTTTAAGGAACAAAATTTTGTTTTGTATGTAACTGATTTTGAGACGCTTATGAGATATGTAACTGGAAATAAATATGCAACCAGAACTCAAGTGAGATGAAGACTGGATGTATAGATTTTGGAATCGTTTGCATAAAATCGTTTGCATGCCTCAAGCCATGGGAATTGGATCTATATGAGCAGATGAAATCACATAGAGAATGTAGAGAAAGAAGAGAAAGGAAAGAATTAATCTTTATCTCCCTCTCCCTCTTTCCCCCTCTCTTTCTTCCTGGCTCTCTCCCTCTCCCTTTCTCTCTTCCTCACCTTCTTCCTCTTCCTCTCTCCCCTCCCTTTCTTTCTCATAAGTATGTATGGATATATGTAAAAACCATACTGTGCATACTTATCTTTATTAGTTTATTCCCTGGAAGTAGATAGCATCTTTATATAGGTCCTTTGCAGTTGAATTGTGTATTTATAATACTCAGAAAAACTTAATGGTTCACAGTTGATTATTGTGCAGTATTGTTACATTAACATTTATAATGTTTTCCTGATTCTGCTTATTTTACTCTGCATCAGTTTATGTAAGTCTTCTCAGATTTTTCTGAAAGAATTCAGCTCATCATTTCTTATATAATATTACTCCATCAGCAGTTCCCCAATTGAGCATTCAGTTGATGAGTAAAGTTCTAGTTCTTTGAACATCTAAGTTCTTTTCCCTTTTCCCTAATCAAGAGAAAAAGACCTAATGGTGGTATTGTTGGGTCAAATATACATAATTTTATAAGTCTTTTTAGAGTATAATTCTAAGTTGCTCTCAAATGGTTGGATCAGTTCACACTTTCACCAACAATAAATTAGTATCCTAATTTTTTCATGTTCTCTCCATAATTTGTCATTTTCCCTTCTATTATTTTAGCCAATCTGATATGAGATGACATCTCAAAGTTGTTTTAATTTGCTTTCCCCGCCCTTTTTGGCAAGGTAATTGGGGTCAAATGACTTGCTCACAATCACACAGCTAGCAAGCTAGCAAATGTTAAGTGTCTGAGGCTGAATTTGAATTCAGATCATCCTGATTTCAGGGTTAATGCTGCATCCACTGTGCCATCAAGCTGCCTCAATTTGCAGTTTTCTAATCAATAAGGATTTAGAACATTTTTTCATATGACTATAAGTAATTTTGATTTCTTTTTTTGAAAAACTTCCTGTTCATAACCTGTTCATATTTCAATTGTTGAGCTACTCATATTCTTACAGATTTGGCAAAGCTGTCTGTATGTATTTGAGATATGAGACTTTTATTTGAGAAATTTTAAGTTTTTTTCCATAAGTTGTCTGCTTTCTTTCTGTTTTATATTGGTTTTATTTGTACAAAATCTTTTAAATTTAATGTAATCAAAATTATTCATTTTGCATTTCACACTGCTTTCTATCTCTTGTTTATTCATAAATTCTCCTACCTATAACTGTGAGAGGTAATATGTTTCATTTTTTTTTAATTTTCTTATGATATCTTCCTTTATATCTGGGCATAGATCCATTTTGGCCTTATTTTGGTAAATGGTTAAAGATACTGGTCTTTATCCAGTTTCTGTCAGACTGCTTTCTGGTTTCCCCAACAATTTTTAAATTTTTTACCAAATAGTGAATTCTTACACCAAAAGCTTAAATCTTTAGATTTGTGAAACACAAGGTTATTATTATAATCATATATTAGTTTATATTATATGTCTCCTCTCTTCCATTGGCCTACCTTTCTATTTCTATGCCAGTATCAGATAGTTTGTTAATTATTGCCTTATGATATAATTTATAATCTGGTACTGCTTAACCTTCTTCCTTTTTTTAAAAAAATTAATTCCTTTGATATTCTTGACTTTTTTGGTCTTCCAAATGAATTTTGTTATTATTTTTTCTAACTCAAAATAATATTATGGAATAGCATTGAATAGATTGGCTAAGTAAAATTGTCATCGTCTATTCACCCATGAACAGTTAATTTTTTTTATTTAAGTCATTCAGTCATTCAGACTTTATTTGTATAAAAAGTATTTAATGTGTATATTCATGTCCTTCCTGGGTTTGTCTTGGCAGGTATGCTCTCAAGTATTTTATGCTGTCTATTAATACAGAATTTTGTTGGTAATGTATAGAAATGTTGATGATTTATGTAGGTGTATCTTATATCCTGCTATTTTGCTAAAATTATTTTCAACTAGCTTTTTAGTTGAATTGCTAAGATTTTCCAAGTATATTATATCATTTGCAGAAACAGTTTATTACTTCATTATCTATTCTAATTCCTTCAATTTCTTTTTCTGCTCTTACTGCTTTTGCTGGCATTTTTAATACAATATTACATCATATTGATGATGATAGTCATCCTTGTTTCACTTCTGATGTTATTGGAATGGACTCTTAACATCCCTGTTACAAATAATGCTTGCTGATGGATTTTAGGTAGATGCTTCTTATCATTTTAAGGAAAAATCCATTTATACTTATGCTTTCAAGTTTTTTTTTAAATAGGACTGAATATTTGTCAAAAACTTTCCCCTCATCTACTGATATAATATAATTTTTGTTACTTTTGTTTTCTATATAATCAATTTAATAATAGTAATAAATATAATAATAATAATAAAATAATAATAATTCTTTATCATTGAACAATTGGAACTGGTTTGAAACATCTCATTGTTGAAGAGAACCATGTCCATCAGAATTGATCATCATATAATCTTGTTGTTGCCTGGTACAATGATCTCCTGGTTCTGCTGATTTCACTCAGCATCAGTTCATGCAAGTCTCTTTGGGTTATAGGCCCAAAAGAAACACTGCTGGGTTAAAGGGTATGCACAGTTTGATAACTTTTTGAGCATAGTTCCAAATTGCTCTCCAGAATGGTTGCATCCGTTCACAGTTCCACCAACAATGTATCAGTGTCCCAGTTTTCCCACATCCCCTCCGACATTAGTCATTATCTTTTCCTGTCATCTTAGCCAATCTGACAGGTGTGTAGTGGTACCTCAGAATTGTCTTAATTTGCATTTCTCTGGTCAATAGTGATTTGGGGCACCTTTTCATATGACTAAAAATAGTTGGAGAATGGCTTGAATTCTTATAAATATGAGACAATTCTCTATATATTTTAGAAATGAGGCCTTTATCAGAACCCTTAAATGTAAAGATGATTTCCCAATTTATTGCTTCTCTCCTAATCTTGTCTGCATTAGTTTTGTTTGTACAAAAACCTTCTAACTTAATATAATCAAAATTATCTGGTGTTCAATTAAGAGTCCAAAGAATTCTTCTTTGGACACAAATAACTATCCTATGTTCCTCTGATTTGCTTATAATATCACTCTTTATGTCTAAATCACAAACCCATTTAAATCTTATCTTGGTTTGTGGTGTTAGGTGTGGGTCACACATGGCTTTTTTCTTAGGAAGCTCATTTATTACTTGGTCAATTTCTGAAATATACTTATTTAGATATTCTATTTCTTCTTTGGTTAATATAGACAGTTTACATTTTTTAAAGTATTCTCTCATTTCACTTTGTTAAATTTATTGGCATTTAATAGGCAATTTACAGGCAAAACAACTCCTAATAATTGCATTGATTTCATCTTTATTAGTGTTATATTTACTTCTTTTTTTAAAAAATACTAGTGATGTGGTTTTCTTTTTTAATTATTATTAACCCATGTTGTTTTTCATAAAACCAACTCCTATTTTTATTTACTAAGTGATTTTCTTTCAATTGTATTAATCCCATCTTTAATTTTTAGTTTTTCATTTTATTTTAAATTGGGAATTGTGTGCGTATATGTTATTTTATTTATTTAATATTTCCCAGTTACATTCAAAATAAATATTTTTTTATATTTGTTTTAAGAATTTTTGAATTCTAGGTTCTCTCTCTTATTCCTACCCACAATTAAGAAACCATTTGTGAAGTTATGCAAAACATTTCCATAAAAGTCAAGGGGGGGGGGAGAAACCTTGATCTTCCACCCTAATGAAAATAAAAGCCCTTAAGAAAAATTAAGTGAGAAAAAGAGAATGCTTCAATCTGTATTCATACACAATCAGTTCCTTCTCTGGGTGTGGGTAGTATTTTTCCATCCTAAGTTTTTTAGAGTTGTTGTACTACTGAGATGGTTGTACTACTGAGAATAGCAGAGTCAGCTGGTCTTTGATCAGCTGGTCATCTCAAAATGTTGCTATTACTTTGTATACAGTACATTTTACTTTGCTTGAGTTCATGGAAGACTTTCCTGAGAGCATCCTGCTCATCATTTCCCACAGAACAATAATATTCCATCATCAACATACACTCAAGTTTATTGAGCCATTCCCCAATTGATGGGTATCCCCTCAATTTCTAATATTTTTGCCCTGAGAAGAGAGTTGCTGTGAATATTTTTTTTTTTTTTGTGGTAGAAATAGATTTTTTTTTCCCTTTAATCTCTCTTGGTATTCATTCCAAATAGTGCTGTTGTTAGGTTAAAGGATATATACATGAATGTATAGTTCTTTGGGCACAGATCTTATCTTTTGATCATTTATCAATTGGAGCATGGCTTTTATTTTTTATGAATTTGAATGTTTCCTCTATGTTTGAAAAATGAGGCCTTATCAGAGAAACTTGCTTCAAAATTCTTCTTTTTTTTTTTTTTACAAGTTTTATTGCTAATGTGTTTCCCCCTATTTATTTTCTCTCTCCATCACCTGGTTCCTCCTCAAAAGTGTGGTGGTGCTGACTGCTCCCTCCCATATTAATTGATAATTTTAAATTGGTTCTTTTTTTAGTTTTTTTAATTGCACACCCAGTCATTTATCTGCTCTGGATTTTAATTATGTAAGCATTTAGGGATGTAAGCATTTAGAGATATAAATTTTTCTCTGATTACTGCTTTTGCTGCATTCCATTAAATTCTGGAGTGTTGTCTCATTATTGTCATTTTCTTTAATAAAATTATTTATCATTTCTGACACTTGGTCTTTCTGTCTATTTAGAAAATCCCTCTAACCATCCAGATCAGCATCTTTTCAGCAATATAGTTTTTAAAGAGCTGCCTAGGTCACCGAGAGATTAAGGGGCTTGTCTAGAGTTATGTAAGTTAGAAATGGGACTTGAATTCATGAATTCCTGACTTCAACCAAGCTCTTTATTATCCACACTCCCTCTTTTCCCACATAATTATAAATACTGTCTTGTGTTCACTATTTCATATTCATTTTGTTATTGCTCAGACACTATAAACTATTACTTCTTTTTTTTTTTTTTTTTTTTTTTTGCTTTTTGCTTTTTGCTGAGGCAATTGGGGCTAAGTGACTTGCCCAGGGTCACACAGCTAGGGAGTTAAGTGTCTGAGACCAGATTCGAACCCAGGTCCTCTTGACTTCAGGGCTAGTGCTGTATCCACCGTGCCACCTAGCTGCCCCCCAGACACTATAAACTTCTTGAGGACAGAGATAATATCTTACAATTTTTCTTTATCATTGGCAGTTAATAAGTAAAGCATTTAGTAAAAGCATAGCAATGAATGGTTTCCTATAGGAAATCAACTCAAAGCCAAGTTGTTACAGCATCTTAAGATTTTGGTAAAACTGAATCTGTAGGAGTTTTGAAGGCAGATAAAAATGAGAACCTTTCTGTGCTACTTTCATTTTTCTATATGCTTTTCTGTTGCTATTTTACACTCCTGGGTAAAATTGGTAGATTGTTAGATATGTTTGTGATCACATGATATAAAGGGTAGCCTTTTGTCTTAAACAGTAAATCTTCCTCAGCACTTCAACCATTTGTTGTTTTCTAGGTCTTTTGATCTCATTGGAAGACTTCACAATGTTAATGTCAAAAGTTCTATCCTCAGTTGGAAGAAGTTACAAAGTAGCAAATTTATGCTTGATATAAAGAAAATGTCCTAACAGTTAGACTTGTTCACTGGTAAGTACAGTGATCTCTGTCACTTGAAAATTGGATTGCCAATTGTTAGGGATATTGAAGAGGGAGGAGATTTCCTATTCAGGTATAGTTTGGTCCTTGCTAGTCTTAAAAATGCTGTATTTGTGTATGTTTATATTTGAGACATCTCATTACTTACTGCATAAACCTAGATTCTTCAGCTTAACATTCAAGGTTTTCTGCTGGCTGACCCAAACTTATCTTTCTAGCTTTATCTTCCATTATGGCTGAATTGATTTATTCATTGTTTTCTGAACATACCATACATTCCTTTCTCTGTGTCTTTGTCCAAATCATTTCTCCAATGTGGACTTGCATCCCATTTCTTTATGCTTAGTTCAGATCTGTTTCATGATGTCCTAAATAAGGAGTGGTCTGTGAAATCATTTGCTAAGGCAAACCCAGGTGATGTTGAGCTGAAAGCTAGGCATAACTTCTCCCAGCTTGAGTTCTTCCAGTTGATAATTTTATATGACCTGTGAGTGATGTTATAAATATCCATAAGGCCCTTGGCAGAAGAAACTTTCCCTAGTCTTGTTCTAAATGAATTGACATCCAGATTCCATATATGAAAAATTAGGTAGTTGGATGATATGGATTAGGGCCCCTTCTAGCTCTAAATCTGTTCTATGATGACCTCTAGTGACAGGGAATTTTGAAAGTGGCACATTGAATTTTTAGATGACTCTAGTTAGGAAGTTTTTCCTTATGCTGTAGTAGGTGAAACCTGCCTCTGACTTGTACACATTGATTTGGGTTCTACCCTCCAGGACAAAGCAAAGTATATTTTTTCATATGCCAACTCTTCAGATATTTGAAGACTACTGTCATAACTCAGGCTTCTCCAACAGTGTTCTTTTCTCTGGGCAAAACAAAATTGCTTCCTTTAATTGATCCTTGTGTGAAATGGTTTTGAACCCTTTTACTTTGACTTTAAAGTAGCTACCAGCTCTAAATTCTGTTATCTCATTTAATCCTCCTAACACAAGGTAGGTCTTATTTTATAGATGAGAATGGTGAGATATGTGTCTTCTTCAAGGATACACACTAAGTGAATGTCAGAGATGCTGCTGAAATAAGTATCTTCCCTCTGTTTTTTCCACTACCTTTGAGAAGAGAAAAAGGTCCCGAGTTATACGTTCGATTAGGTTGAAAGCAGTGTCAACACAGATTTGATCTAGTAATTTGGTAGTTAATGGAATAATGTTTGAATTTGTAATATTATTAAAGACATAGGCTAGCATCAGTTTTTGGAAAAAACTATAATTAGTAATTCATTAAATATACACGTTTAAACTTTTTTGCCAAGGTAATGGTTTGACCAAAGCCTAGAATTTTTGCTCTTGGTAAATGAACCACTTGCTCTTATTCCCTCATTTTAAGTACAAAGCTTGTGAAATTCATACATGGAGCAATAATTTGGGATTAGAAGTAAATATAACACAAATCTAAATTAACTTGGTTATATCTAGAAGAAAAGTTTGCTATATATATTGTATAGATAATAATAATAACATTTACATAATGCTTGGATGTTTTTGTAAAATATGAAGTTTTAAAAAATTTCAAAATTTTCCACCTTCATTTAAGACTGGTTATCTCCTAGTTAATCTGAAAGGATAGGAAACATAAACATTTTAAGACCAACTCTTGTGTTAAATAGGCAGAAATTAGTCACAGGACTCTGGGATATTCAAATAGCATTGTTGGGGTAAGAGGGTTATGCATAGAGTCAGAGCTGTTACGGCTTTGGGGTCATGCAAAACATAAGCAAACTTAAAAATTAAAAACAAATCTTTATGCTAGAGGAGAGAGCAAAAATGGGAGGATTGGATTAATTGGTTTTCACCACGTGTCTGGTTTTATATTTCAATTTGGGTTGCCATTTGTTCCAGTCATAGCAAATAAATAATTGATTGACAGATAATTGACAGGTACATTGGTTCTCGAGCATGAATCTTGAGTTAAACACGTGTGGCTTGGTCACTTCCTCTATTCTATCCCTTTTTCTAGTGGAAGTGCTTTCAAATAGTGAGAATTGCCATAAAAATATTTCAGTACAAAAGTCTTTTGAAATTACAGTTTGAGGAAGAAAAAAAAAACAGCCATGGGAAAATCATGAATTATGTTTGTCTTTTTTTCCTCCTGCAAGTTTTTTAACCTCTTTCTGAGACATGTAATAGAGAACTGTGTTGTGTATTAGAAGGAGCATATTTGGAATCAGAACTAGGATTCAAATCTTTGTTCTGCTATTTTTGTTGTACATATGATTGTAGGGTAAGTCATGTCTTCTCTGTGGGTCTCAGTTTTCTTATCTCTAAAACAGATTGTTTTAAACTAGATGATCCATTTACAGATATGGGATCCAATATGTTCAGTGCATAGGCATCTATGTATACATATATGTCTATATTTTGCAAAATGTTGCCTGTAGTTAAAGACTGCTATGGAAGTAATCCAGGGTTTTGGAAGGCCAGGCTACTGAAGCATAGATTCATGACTTTAAATGTGTGTCTGGCAAGTCAATATTGTCTGGGTCCCAGCCTAGTCAAATTCCAAGATGCTAGTCACTAGAAGTTTGACTATCAAGTGATGAATGATTTTGGCCATGGGAGTTGATTAAAAATTTATGAAATGCCTGGAGGATTGTGATTGTAATTTAGATTGTGTGTCCCTTGAGATCAGGAACTATTTTATCTTTCTGTGTTTACCAAATGCTTAGCACTGCAGTTGACACATAATAAGTGTTTAATAAATGTTGGTTGATGTGATTGAGCAAGAGATAGAAAGGTCAACTTGGAATGGCCAGACTCTTAACTGTACCTACTGGAGAAAATAGAGATCTTGGATTTTTGGGATCTTATCTGGCTATAGAATGTTACTTGCCACTTTTATAAATGGACTTCATATTTCTATAGAGAAATGTCTGATCACTCTGAAAATTTTTTTTAATGTATTAGTGAGCTTGTTGAACTAATTTGAGTCTTGTTCTATTAAAACTGATTCCCTTCCACCACACATTCTTTTATGTAGAAATGAATGACAGACTTGCTGCTCTTTTACGAAGGAAAGGGGAACTTGATGAGCAACCTTTCCATTCTCAAAAGTGTTAAGTATTTGATGGTAAGTGAATTAAAATAATTTGATATATGGTAATTTTACATGTATTAATTCATGTAACAATCCAATAATCACCCAGCATTGGGGAGGAGGGTGACATATATTTCTGGATCCTTCGTTTCCCCTTTACTTACAACCTTCACATGTGTTATCTTTTGTGAAAATAATCATTTGGCTTGTATCTGATTATTGAATACTAGACTGATGGGAGTTTCCTTAGGTTGAAATATTTCAAGGAAGGAACTTTATGGAAGAAATGATTTGCCAATAAAGTTGGTGTCCCTGTCCACAGTCCATTAATTGTGGTCTTTTTCAGGACAGGAGCTATTTTTTTTTTCCTTTTTTTGTACTCCCAGTGTTTATCACAATATCTGGCACATAGTTGACACTTAATGTTTCTTGATTGAGCATGTTTCTCCTCCTCCCTTCCCTGAATCCATTTTTCATTCAGTTCTTAAAATGAATTTCTTAAATCATATGTCTGATTACTTCATTCTCATCATTAAACTCCACTGGCTTCTTATTAACTTCAAGATTCAATATAAAATCCTCTTTGACTTCTTTAATACACATTTATTGGGTATTATAATCAGTCTGTTACAGTTAGCAATCAGCATGGTACCAAAGGAAAAAAAAAACTACAACAAAGCCCTTTTTTGGAATGCTTTATATTTTTTTACAGAACAGAAACTAAAATAACCTCTTATACAATTAGTCACAAATATATTATATTCCTGGTAGAGGCTTTTTTGGGTTGTTTTTACTTTTATTTTTTCCACAAATAGAAGTGTTGTCTAAAATATGTATTCTTGTAGTAACTAGGCCGTCCTCTACTGTGTTTGGCTTAATCAATAAATCTATTATAATCTAGAGATTTACTGTCAATTCTCTTGCTCTTTTCCCCTAAGCTCTTTCATTGCATTAACTATTGCTATTACAGAAACCAGTATAGCTGCTTTGGTTATTCGATTTGACAAAACATTGCCCCTCCTCTCTATCTCCCCAATGCCTAGTGCTTCTGTGTACAGAATTTTTCCCTTTATTTATGATGATTGTACTTGCCATAGTGTTGTTCTGCCATTGCTAAATCTGCTGTAATCATCTCGATTTCTGCCAAACTATCCAACATTCTGATTGCTGCCAAAGCTACCATTATCTCTGAAGTTTCCACAATATTTATTGTTTCCACTAAAGCCACTTCCATGGCCACCATCAAAGTTTCCCAAACTACTTTAATCTCTTTGAATAGATGAAGAACAAGTCATTTTTTCCTTATCATAGACTTCCCATGTTCCCCTATTTTGATCATTTACAGTATGATATTTTTTCTGTTCTTATCCGTGATCATCAGAAATCATAAAAGCAAAGTCTTTTTTATTGTCAGTAGCTTTGTCAGTCATGATTTCAGTCACTTCAGTCTTACTGTTCAATCTAGTCTCTTAAATAGTGCTCCTCAGTATTTTCCTTAATACTGTTCACAGTTTAGTGGGCACCTGGTCTTTGATAATTCTTTGTGGAAACAGCCCTCTTTGGTTTAACAACTCTGCTTTCAACATTAGGAAGTCTTTCATTTATGATTTCATGTATTTCTTCCTCTGTGACATATAGAAAAGTCTCTAATGAAGAGCTCTCACATGTGCTCCTGCTCCTTGGGGGACTCTAATTTCAATACTGTTCATCCTTAAAAAGCAAGGACAGAAAAGCTATTTGGTTTTTTCCTCCCTAAATACAAGGTTTCAAATCAGTATATATTATATGAATGTATATGTATATCATATAATTATTTTTTAATATTTATTTGCTGCTGTAAATTGTTTACTCTCTTCCATTGATCTATCTTGCTATTTCTTAGCCAGTGCTATAAAGTTTAAAAATATTCATTTTATTTTTATTTTATGGAATAAAACAGGCATTAAAAAAATGAACACACATGAAACTGCAAATCTATTATTACAACTTGCTATTCCTTTTAAATATATAGTAAAGTTATCATGTAAATTTCTTTTTTTTTCTCAACTTCTTTCTTCTCCCACACCATATCCTAGAAATGGCTACCATTACACATAAATATGTATTGAGTATAACAATATGTTGAGTGTGTGTATATATGTATATATAAATATAAATATATAAATATAAAATATATATGCATGTAAAATCATTCTATACCCACTTCTGTTTATCATTTCTTTCTCTGGATGCAGATAGCATCTTCTTTCATATGTTCTTTATAGTTAATTTGGGTATTTATTTAAAAAAAAAGACTTATTCTGTATTTATTTTGCACTTACTAGTATTTTTCCCAATTACATGTAAAGATAGCTTTCAACATTCATTTTTGTAAGATTTTGAATTCCAGATTTTTCTTCCTCTACAAGACAGCAAGCAATCCAATTTATATAAACATTTCCATATTAGCCATGTTGTGAAAGAAGAATTAGAACAAAAGAAAAAAAGTAGAAGAAAGAAAACAAAAAACAAATTTAAAAAAAAGTAAAAATAGTATATGCTTCTATCTACATTTGATATCCACAGTTCTTTGTTTGGATATGGGCATTTTCTATCACAAGTCTTTTGGAGTTATCTTGGACTTATTGCTAAGAAGAGTTAACTATCATAGCAGATCATCACACAGTCTTGCTGTTATTTTGCACAATGTTGTCATAGTTCTGCTCACTTCACTCAGCATCAATTCGTGTAAATCTTTACAGGTTTTTCTGGTCTGCCTGCTTATCATTTCTTATAGAACAATAGTATTTCATTCATATAAGTACAGTCATTCTCAAATTGGCATTGATGGGCATTCCCTGAATTTCCAGTTTTTTGCCACCACAAAAAGAGCTGCTATAAATATTTTTGTATATGTGGGTCCTTTTCCCCCTTTTTTATGATCTCTGGGATACAGTGTTATTGCTGAATCAAAGGGAATTTACAGTTTGGTTGCCTTTGGACATAGTTCCAAATTGTTCTCCAGAATGGTTGGATCAGTTCACAACTCCTTCAAGAATGAATTAGTATCCCAGTTTTCCTACATCCTCTCCAACATTTATCATTAAAAATTATTTATTTGCTTCAAATTATTCTTAAAACAATATTACTCTTACTATATGCATCATCTTGGTTCTGCTCATTTTGCTCTTTGTTATTATATGGAAGTCTATTCATGTTTTTATAAGATCATCGAGCTCATCATTTTATATAGCACAGTAGTATTCCGTCACACTCATATATACCACAGCCTTTTGAGTCATTCACCAGTCGATGGGTACCACTGCAGTTTCCAATTCTTTGCCTCCACAAAGAGGGCTGCTAGAAATATTTTAGCACATATAGGTTCTTTTCCTTTTTCCCTAATCATCTTTGGAAATAGAATTTGCTGGGTGAAAGAGTATAGACAGTTTAAATTCCAATAGACTTGTGATGGAGAGGACCATCTTCATCCAGAAAGACTATGAGGATTGAATGTGGATCACAACATAGTTATTTCACCTTTTTTGTTGTTGTTTGCTTGCTTTTTGGGTTTTTTTCCCTCATTTTTTGTTCCTTTTTTGATCTGATATTTCTTGTGCAGCATGAAAAATGTGGAAAGAATTATATAGAATATAGAAGAATTGTATATCTTTAACATATATTGAATTACTTGCTGTCTAGGGGAGAGGATGGGGGAAAAGGAGGGAGAAAAATTTGGAATACAAGATTTTACAAGGGTGAATGTTGAAAATTATCTTTGCACATATTTTGAAAATAAAAAGCTATTTTTTAAAAAAGAGTATAGGCATATACTCTTTGAGCATAATTTCAGATTTGGGTTTTTATTTTATTTATTTGTATTTTTATAGCTCATCATAACCTGTTCTTTCCTACCTTTCTATCCTCTATTAGAATGTGAGGTCCTTGATAGTTTTTTTTCTTCCTTTGTTCTTGTATTCTCCAACACTTGGTACAGTGCCTGACATATAGTAGGTACTCAGTAGATATTTGTTAATTTGACAAGTTGCAATCCACCTGTACTGGTCTTCTTGTTGTGACATTCCATCTATCTCCCTTACTCCATGCTTTTTTATTGGCTATCTCTTCTGCCTGGAGTGCTCTGGTGTCTTTGAAGACTCAACTCAAATCCTTTCTTCTGTAGGAGGCTTTCCCCCACTCTTTCCCCTCTCTTAGTACCTTTCTTCTGAAATTATTTTCATTTTAGCATATATGTCTTATTTGCATCTTTTTCTGCATGTTGTCTCCCTATTTAGACTGTAGACTGCTTCTTAAAGACAGAGAAACCTCTTAGCGCAGTGCCTAACACAAAATAAATACTTAATGCTTGTTGACCTACTGAGTATGCATATACCTCACTTCTCTTTCCGTCAAGAATGATACACAAATTTTTATTAATCTCTACATTGTTTAAATTACCAAAAAAAAAAAATACTGTGGCAAGTGAAAATGTATCTTCAATATAATTTTCATGCAATTAGAATCTGACCTTTGGGTTTGGTGGAATTGAATGGTATTCTCTAAAGCAGGACTTCTTAAAACTTTTTCTATTTGTGACTTCTTTTCACTCGAGAAATTTTTATGTGATATCCCCCCCCCAGTATTGAGATAAATAAAAACTTTAAAAATTTGTTGATAATAAATCATAATTTCGTGACCCCCACACTCAGTTATGAGATCCCATGTGAGATTGTGACCCATAGTTTAAGAAGTTGGGTTCTAGAGAAATCAGTCTTAGGATTCTTCTCTTTGTCATGGCCAGCTCCTTTACTTATACTCTTGATCTCATAACCTCTCATCTCTTTTGGCAAATTGCTCCCTCATTTTAGATCTTTTTATCTGTCTTTAAACTTCTGTCCATCTAAAAACTTGTCCAAATCTTTCCTAATCCTTTTAAAAAAATTTTAATACCATTTTATTTTCAAAATACATGCAAATATTTTTCATTATTCACCTTTGCAAAGACCTTGTGTTCCAAATTTTTCTCTTCCTTCTCCTCACCCTCTCCCTTATGCCCTCAGCAAGTAATTCACTATAAGTTAAATATATTCAGTTCTTCTAAACATATTTCCACATTTAACATGCTGCACAAGAAAAATCAGATCAAAAAGGAAAAAAAAGAGAAGGGGGGAAAAAAGCAAGCAAACAGCAGCAACAACAAAAAAGGGGAAAATACTGTGTTGATCCATATTTAGTTCCCTTAATCCTTTTTCTGGATGCAGATGGCTCTCTCCATCACAAGTCTACTGGAATTGGCCCGAATCACCTCATTTTTGAAAAGAGCCAAGTCCATCACGGTTGATCATCACATAATCTTGTTATTATGCCCAATGTTCTCTGGGTTCTGCTTGCTTCAGTCAATATCATTTCATATAAGTCTCTTTAGACCTTTCTGAAATCACCTTGCTGATTGTTTCTTAGAGAATAATAATATTTCATTACATTAATATACCATAACCTATTCAACTGTTCCCCAATTGATGTACATTTACTCAGTTTCCAGTTCCTTGCTACTACATAAAAGACTGCTACAAACATTTTTGTACATATTGGTCCTTTTCCTTATGATTTCTTTTTTGAGAGACAGACATTGCTGAATCAAAACATAGAGTTTGCTAGCCCTTTGGGCATAGTTCCAAATTGCTTTCCAGAATGGTTGGATCATTTCACAACTCCACCAGCAATGTATTATTATTCCAGTTATCCCACATTCTCATCCAACATTTATCATTGTCTTTTCCTGTTATTTTAGCCAATCTGAGAGGTATGTAGTGGTACCTCAAAGTTGTCTCAATTTGCATTTCTCTAATCAATAGTGACTTAAAACATTTTTTCATATGACTAGAAATGACTTTAATTTCTTTGTTTGAAAATTCTGTTCATATTTTTTGACCATTTATCAGTTGGACTCTCACCTAATCTTTAAAAAACCCTCATTTGATCTTACCATACTCTCAAATTATCATCCTATATTTCTCTTCCCTTTCACAACTAACCTCCCAGAAAATAAATATTTGTCTATTTACTTGTTGTGAGTGAGTTTCCCTCACTTCTCTTTCTGGCTTCTAAACTTATCTGATTGAACTGGCAATTGGTTTCTCCAAAGCTACCAATGACCTTTTATTAATCAAAATTCATTTTTCAATGTATTATTTTAATCCATTTTCTTAAGTCTTCTTTCTTGATTTCTCTGAAACACTTGACAGACACCTTCCTCATCCCTGAATTTTCTTGATTCTGCACTTTCTTGGTTTTACTTGCTTATCTGGCCGTTCTTCAGGATTCTTTCCTGGAGGTGACCTGCCTCATAACTTTATATTTAAATGTTCTGTTCTAGAACTTCTTTAGGATTCTCCACTCCCCACTTCCAAAGATCTCTCTCTATAAACTTAATTTCTCCCTTGAATTCTAGTACTTTGGGATATTTCTAATTGTGTCCCTAGTCAAAACTCAACTTATCTCTTCTCCCTCTCCCCTCTCTCTCTTCCCCCTTTTCCCCCCTTTTTTTCTTCCTCCTCTCCTCCCCTCCTCTCCCCTCTCTTTTCCTTCTTTCTCTTCCTTCCCCTTCTCCCCTCTATTTCCCCCACCCGGGGTTAAGTGACTTGCCCAGGATCACACAGCCAGGACGTGTTAAGTGTCTGAGGCCATATTTGAACTTAAGTCCTCCTGACTTCAGGGGCTGGTACTCTTATCTACTAAACCAACTAGCTGTCCCTCAACTTATTTTTCTTTTTAAATTCATGCCTCTTATGAATTTCCCATTTTGGTTAAAGGCACTGCTATTCTTCCAAGTCCCTCAGACTGGTCTTCTAGTAATTATCCTTAATAAACTGAATCTAATCAGTTTATCTCCCATCCATATCCTTCACTCCTATGGTACATACCTCTACACTATCACCGCTTGCCTTGATTACACCTTGCTTTAATTCTCTGTTCTTTACAATCTACTTTATATAAAGCTACCATGTTTATTTATCTAAAATTTAAGTCTTGAGGCATTTTCTTTAAATAGATTTCAGTGTCTATCTTAGGATAAAGCACAAACTCCTAGGTTTGGAATTTAAAGTCCTTCCCAATTTAGATCTAGCTTATCTTTCCAAATTGATTACATTTTACTCTAATACCTCTTTCCACCCTTTGCTCCCCTCCCCCCCAAAAAAATGCTAGGGTTAGACTGGATCACTTGAAGTTTCTATTTCTAGTAAGTGATCTTTCATTTTCTTTTGCTGACCTTCCCTTTTCACAAAGGATTATTTCTTTGCCTAGAATGCTCTCTCTCTTTCCTTCTGCCTCTTTCAACCCCTTACCTCTTTTGTGCTTTGAACAAAAGTAGGCAATTAATAGATGATTTTTGATTGATTTTTTTCTCCTTATCTTTCTTTTTATTTATTAATTTGTAGAATAAAACAAATATTTCCATAACAGTGTAATAAAAAAAGATACTTGCACATGAAAGTGCACATTTATTATATCTAAATTTATTTTTTCTGTTTTTCTTTTCTCTCACTCCTACCCACCTTAGAGATGGCTACCGTTCAACACAAATAGGGTGTGTATGTATGTGTATGTACACACACACACACACATACACACCGTTTGTGTATATGCATCTATGTAAAATTATTTTATGTCTTTCTGTTTATCAGTTCTTTGTCTAGATGAAGATAGCACCTTTCTTCATATGTCTTTTATAACTAATGTGGATATTTACAATAGTCAAAATGACTTATTCATACAAAATTGTTCTGAAAACAGTATTGCTGTTAGTGTATACAATTTTCTCTTGATTTTGCTCATTTTGCTCTTCATTCTTTCAAGTTCTTCTATTTTTCTAAGGTTATTTTTCTAAAATTATTAAGCTCATTCTTTTTTTTAATTTTTTATTAAAGCTTTTTATTTGCAAAACATATGTATGGGTAATTCTTCAACATTGACCCTTACAAAGCTTTCTGTTACAAAATTTCCCCCTCTAGACCCCACTCCTCCCCTAGATGGCAGGAAATCCATTACATATTAATAAATACTTGACAAATCGAATATATGTATACATATTTCCACACTTATCATTGTTGTGCACGAAGAATCTTATCTATAAGAAAGAAAAATCAGATACAGGAAACACAATGCAAGCAAACATCAATAGAGAGCATGAAAATGTTATGTTGTGGTCCACATTTCATGTCCCTCTCTCTGGGTGTATATGGCTTTCTTGACTGAACAATTGGAAGTGGTTTGAAACATTTCATTGTTGAAGAGAGCCATGTCCATCAGAATTGATTATCATATAGTATTGTTGCCGTGTATAATGAACTCCTGGTTCTGCTCATTTCACTCAGCATCAGTTCATGTAAGTCTCTCCAGGCCTCTCTGAAATCATCCTGCTGGCCGTTTCTTACCAAACAAAATTCCATAACATTCATATACCATAATTTGTTCAGCCATTTTCCAATTGATGGGCATCCATTCAGTTTCCAGTTTCTAGCCACTATAAAAAGGGCTGCCACAAACATTCTTGCACATGTGGGGCCTTTTCCTTCTTTTAAGATCTCTTTGGGATATAAGCCCAAAAGAAACACTGGGTCAAAAGGTATGCACAGTTTGGTAACTTTTTGAAGCTCATTCTTTTTTTAATTGTTCACATAATATTTTCTTTTTTCTCCAATTGCATGTGAGAAAAATTTTAACATTTATTTTTAATAATATTTTATCAGGGGCAGCTAGATGGCACAGTGGATGGAGTACTAGTCCTGAATTAGGAGGATCTGAGTTCCAAGCTGGCCTCAGATACTTAACACTTCCTAGCTTTGTGACCATGGGCAAATCACTTAACCCCAGTTGCCTCAAAACAAACAAACAAAAAATTTTATTTTTACAAACACATGCAAAGGTAGTTTTCAACATTCACTTTTTGCAAAATCTTATGTCCAAATTTTTTTTTCCCTCTCTTCCCCTCTTTCCCCAAGATAGCAAGCAATTGGATACAATTCTGGTACAATTCTTCTAAACAAAAAGGTGAAAATACTATGCTTTGAGCCCCATTCAGTCTCTCTGGATGTGGATGGCATTTTCTATCACAAGTCCTCTTGGAATTTACTTAAGTCACTTTATTGTTGAAAAGAGCCAAGTCTATAGTTGATCATCACATAATCTTGTTATTACTGTGTAATGTTCTCTTGGTTCTGCTCACTTCACTTAGCATCAGTTCATTTAAGTCTTTCTAAGCTTTTGTGAAATCAGTCTGCTCATTATTTCTTATGGAACAGTACTATTTCATTAAATTCATATGCCATAACTTATTTCGCCACTCCTCAACTGATGGGCATCCACTCAATTTCCAATTCTTTGCCAGCACCAAAAGGGCTGCTACAAACATTTTTGCACTCTCTTTTATGATCTCTCTGGGATTCAGATGCAGTAGAGGTACTCCTTGATCAAAAGGCATATAGCATTCGTTTTTACAAGATTTTGAGTTCCTGAGGCAGCTAAATGGTACAGTGGATAAAGTACCTGTTCTGATTCAGGAGGACTTGAGTTTAAATTCAACCTCAGACACTTAGTACTGCTTGTGTGACCTTGAGCAAGTCACTTAATCCCAATTACCTCCAAAAAAAGAAAGATTTAGAATCCCAAATTTTTCTCTCTCTTCTCCTCCCGTCTTCTGAAGATGGTAGGCAGTTTGATATAGTTTATACATGTGTTATTTTTTTTAATATTTGGAAATTCTCTTAATCTAAATTAATATGTATATTGTGGGATTTTTGAAGAAGTAAAAGTGTCCTTTTTTTAAGACTTAAGTTTAATCCCTTTCTCTTTTTTTTTTCAGCCTAGATGACATTTCTATCTATATGATCTCATTTCTATTACATTTTTCTTCTTTCCCTTTGCCTATAAATATGTTCTGGTCCTGTTTTTGACAGCCACTTCTTACTAATCTCTAATATTTGCCTTCACTTTTTTCACCTTTCATTCACTCTTCAATCCTTTGAAATCTAGCTTTCTAACCTCTCCTGTATCTCTTGTAGTAGGTTCTCATTAAATGTTCAATGAGATTGTTGACATATCTTTATTTGATGGCACACTTCCCATGGAAAAAGTGTTAGATTAAATCTGAATCAGAGAAAAGGTATTTTATAGGTAAAAATAACTGACTAGGCTCCAGCTGGAAGGCAGAAAGTGATGTGTCTTTACAATTTGATGGGCAAGGGGTTTCACAATATGTTCATAGCCACAATTAAAAAATAAAGGTAGGATTAATTTATTTTTTCTTCTGAAGCATTGTTTCTGGTTGTGCTCACTTACATAATTGTAACATCTGCAGGATTTTCTAAAAATCAGTAGTTGGGAAACAAATATTAGATTTTCTCTTGCAGGACTTTTATGAACATTTGTTATCAGGGAAATAGTACAAAAGTTAACAGTTGATTTGTTATTATCTTGGCTAAGTTATTTAGTTTATCTTTTAATTTCTCCAGCTGTAAAGTGGAAGTGTTATTATTTGCTGTATCTGTTCTGCACATCTGTAAAGATGAAATAGGATAATATATGTGAAAATACTTTGAAGAAGTATAAAATATTTTGCCATGCACAAGGCATTATTTATTGTACAGTCTCAGCAGATCTTGGCTATTGTAGAGATGATGTCTACTTCAAAGCAATATTGAAAAATGGGGAATTTCATCATCTACCTTATTTGTGTACTTGTTTTTGTAAATTGTCAGACAACATTTTGCTTTTGAAGTTCAACTTCACATTTAAACCATTTATTTGCTTAGAATTTTTCATCCTGAATTTTACCTATTTATAACATTCATTTAAAAAAAAATTGTGTTCCAAATTCTTCCCCCCCCCCGCTCCTCCCTCACCCATTGAGAAGGCAAGCAATATGCTATCAGTTATACGTGTGAAATCATGCAAAACATTTCCATGTTATAGTTGCTTATTGTTTGAAAATATATTTCTCTAATATTAGAAGTTCAACTTTTGGAGACATTTTTCCTTCTGTAAAATGAAGAAATTGAGCATATTATCTCTAAGGTCCCTTCCTTCTCTGAATCAATAATTCTATTAAGTGTTTTGTTTCATATTTGTTTTAACATTTTCTCTTCAAAATATAATTTTTTTTTTGCTTTTTTCTGAGGCAGTTGAGGTTAAGTGGGTTGCCCAGGGTCACACAGCTAGGGAATGTTAAGTGTCTGAGAGCAGATTTGAACCCAGGTCCTCCTGACTTCAGGGCTGGTGCTTTATCCACTGTGCCACCTAGCTGCCCCTCAAAATATAATTTTTTACTAATTGGTTTGACACTCATGAATCATGTTGTTTCCTAGCATTTTCCATATGTTCTGCATGAACTAGGTAAGAAATGATATCCTAATAAGAAATTCAACACTGAGTTACTGTGAGATTAAAGAATTTGTATATGTCAGGCCACCGAAGAAGTTTTATACATGTAAATTACATTCATGGCTTGCTTGGCATTAGTAATGTACATATTAAATTTTGGTGTAGTCCTAAGTGGTAGTTGGAAACTCTGAGCCCTGAGTTCAACTTCTGGCTTACAGATTACCTTGATTACCTTTGTGACCTTGGCAAATCATATATGAAAAGAAAGGGTTGGATATTAACATTTTTAAAGACTTAGCCTGCTCCTAAACTATACATATACAGAGAAGACATCTTTTCTGTGTGCCTCTAGTGATTTCAGTTATGGTAAATAAAACTTTTGTTTTTGTCTCTCATCTAATCTCATAAATGTTCCATAAATATAAATATATATATATGTATATGCACACATATACATACACACATATTTCTAATTTGTATTATATTTGTCAGTTTTTGTTCAATTACACAAATACCTTTTTCTTGCCTACTAAGTGAAAGGCTGGGGGAAGGATACAAAGACAGGTCAGCCCTCAAGGAACTTAAATTCTAGTGAAAGAAAAATGGGTGTCACCACATACTTTGTATACTAAGCAAATACTAGGTAATCTATCTTTATTTTCTTTTCTTAGACTTTTAAGTTCTTTGAGGATAGGTACCATCTTTTTTCTTTGTATCTTCCAGGTAAATTCTTGTAGCTCTCTTATCACTTTCTGGATCAAATATAAAATCTGGCACTTAAAGCTTTTCCTGTTTTTCCAGAGTTCTTATACTAAACTCCTGCAGGTTGTTCTGATTTGGTGACACTTACCTTCTTGCTGTTTCTTTCTTTCTTTTTTTTTTTTTTATTAAAGCTTTTTATTTGTATAACATATGTATGGGTAGTTCCCCAGCATTGATCTTTACAAAGCTTTCCATTACAAATTTTACCCCCAGTCCCCTTCCCTCCCCTAGATGGCAGGAAGTCCACTACATGTTAATAATGTTGAAATGCTTGAGAAGTTATGCAAGAAAAATCCTATCTACAAGAAAAAAAAAGAAAATCAGAAAGGCAACACAATGCAAGCAAATGTCAATAGAGATCATGAAAATGTTATGTTGTGGTCCATATTTCATATCCCTCTTCTTGCTGTTTCTTACAGCATTCTCATCTCACAACTCTAAATCTTTGCATTAGATGTTTGTCTCCTATGCTAGGAATGCTTTCCCTTCCTTGACTTTCTTCAAGACTTAGCTCAGATGTTCTCTTCTTCAAGAAACCTTTCTCAAGCTATCTCTACCCTTACTTTGTTTTAAGTCTTTTTATTTACCCAGCATTTGAACTCTCTAAAATGTTATCCCCGAAGTGTGAACCTGGATCTTGACTTTCATTTCTCTAGTTCTTATCCCCAGTGCTGAACAAAGAATTGGAACTTAGTAGGAATGGGAGTTCAGCAAATGCTTTTTCAAGAAAGAAAAGGCAAAAAAAGTTGTGCAAAACCAAACAACAAGGGAGGAGGGAGCCCCGTTGCATTTTCTCAACTAGATTTGGAGACTAGGCTTAGTCATTATTATTACACAATGTTCGTTTTTCTTTTTTTGTTTTTTCCATTTACATTGTTGTCATGTTTCCCATTAACAATCAACTAGAAAACTCAGCTCTTAGCAAAGGCAATTACTGAAATGGCATAGCAAGAACAGTAGTTACAAAACATTTCCCCATTAACCTGGGTATACTTTCCTATAAATATACAGGGAAGAACAGCACAAAATTTATGTCTCATTAACACACACACATAGAATGTAATCTTTTTGATTACATTCTGAGCCTTTTCTGATTACATCACTTGAGGGGAATGGGAACCCCCTTCCTCCATTATACCAAAAATGGCTTTAGACTGCCTTTTTCTAAACCAGGAAATTTTAACCTTTTTCGTGTCATGGAATCTTTTGGCAGTTTAGTGAAATTTATGTACTTCTCAGAATATTTTTTTAAACTCCAAAAATAAAATGCATAGTTTTGCAAAAGAAATTAATTATATTGGAATCCAGTTATCAAAAAAGATTTGTAATAAAAACATCCAAGTTCCTATGACCAAAGGGCTATCAAACTGTGCATACTCTTTGATCCAGCAGTATCTCTACTGGGTCTGTATCCCAAAAAGATCATAAAAAGGGAAAAAGGATTCACATGTACAAAAATATTTGTAGCAGCCCTTTTTGTAGTGACAAGGAACTGGAAATTGAGTGGAAGCCCCTCATTTGGGGAATGGCTGGATAAATTATAGTATATAAATGTTATGGAATATTACTGTTCTATAAGAAATGATCAGCAGGATGATTTCAGAGAGGCCTGGAGAGACTTATATGAACTGATGCTAAATGAAGTAATAAGAATTAAGATTACATTATAAATAGCAATGAGATTATGTGATGATCAGTTGTGATGGACTTGGCTCTTTTCAACAACATTGTTTTTCTACAACGATTGAGGCCAATTCCAATAGACTTGTGATGAAGAGAGCCATCTGCCCCCAGAAAGAGGACTATGGAGTCTGAATATGGATCACAACATAGTATTTCCACCTTTTTTTGTTGTTGTTTGCTTGCTTTTTTTTTCTTTTCTTTTTTTCCTTTTTGAACTAACTTTTTTGTGCAGCATGATAAATGTGGGAAATATATAGAATTGCATGTGTTTAACATATATTGGATTACTTACTAGGGGAAGGGGTTGAGGGAAAGGAGGGAGAAAAATTTGGAACACAAGGTTTTGCAACGGTGACTATTGAAAACTATTTGCATGTATTTTGAAAATAAAAAGGTATTATTAAAAAATAACCTATACCTAAACAAAATGAAATAATATTAATTGAAATGTATGTGAATAAAGTGAATATTGAAAATTTTACAGAAAAACCCATTAATCAGTGTCTTTTTCTATTGTAATGCATATTCTTAAAATAAATCTTCTTTGTGGAATCATTAAACCAGCATGAAAAAAAACAAATACCCAAGTTCCTGGACCTTAAGTTTAGAACCCCTGCCCTTAACCAAGGTTCAAATAGTATTTTCTTCTAACCAAGATTGGAAACAAGATCTAGAAATCTTGGCTACTTATTTTTAGTTTTTCTCAGTGACTTCCTTATCTTGGCTACTTTTTCTTCTGTTTTTCTGTGACTTTTCCATAACTACTCTCTTCCAAACAAAAGATTTTCTTCTAGGTGATGTAGTCATTAGACTTCTTTGCTCTTTGAAACTTATATAGCATGCTCTTTCTAATGTCAGTTGCTTAGCAGCTGTCTAGTTTAAAAAAGACTAGAATGCTTTAATTTCTATAAAAGACTTTTCTGTTAAAAGAGCTCAGTTAGAATAATTCCCACCTCTATCAGGATTTCTGAAGTTCTAATCAAATGATTTCTCATGGCATAAAGATGAGCCTGGATTTTCTAAGGTCATGCTGGCAGAGCATAAGCTCTGGCAGTTCCTATCTTAATTACTTCTAGAGAACTTCTAGCTTACCTAAATATAAAAAGGCTCATCGCCCATAAGTCTAGCCATCTGGTGATCACTTTCCACTAGAGACAGAAATATAACATTGACATGATTTCTTCCCTTTTTCCTTGAGTTTTTTCAAATCATTCTATGTAAAGTTGACCTTGCTCTATATTAAAACGCACTGTTAAATATTATGGTAAGTGAAATTTTCAGTATATCAGTAATCAAGTTAAACATGTTACCTTAACATCTCTGCCGATTTAACAACTCTGAAAATTCATGCAAAGCTTTTTAGATCTTGCTGTCTAGGATTTGAGGAATTTTCCTTTTGAACCATAGTGAAAGGTGAGGGACATCATAAACTAGCTTCTCTGTGATTTCTCCTGTCTTTATGCAGTAGATGCCTGTAGAGAACAAAGCAGCCTTTCCCTTGTCAGCCTTTAATACCATTTAAGGAGCTGCTTTTGCTAATCAGCTCCCCCAGAATACTTGTTTTCCTCCAATCAGATTATTTCCTTACATCAGCTGCAGAGCTCATTTTTTAGCTGTGCCCTGCTTCTGTCAGCTTCTCTACTCTTTTGGCTTTTACTACCTTCTTTGAGATTTTCTCTTCTTAATTCTTTAGACTTTTGAGCTGTCTCATAAACAAACAGCTTCTTATTGTTTTAAGTTTCTGATTTGATTTTTCATGCCTCAAATCAGGGCCTCTTCATGTGACCTATCTCAAAATTAGGTTGGAAAGCCCCAAATCCACATTTTTGTTAGAAGTGACATATTTCCATAGCTCCAAATACTTATATCTAGATTAGTTAGGAAACAAAACACTATAGCCATCTCTAACAGCAATCAGTAATTATGCTTCTGAGCTTTTTTCATCCAAGTCCTTTTAGTATTTTTATCTGATAAGCTTTCCTCTCAAATTCACAGAATTATTTCTTTTGAAGATGTTTTTCTCTGTTTCTTACAAGAATATCCTTTTCTTCCTCATTCAGTAAATAAAATGTCCACATGAAAAAGTAGCAATATTTTATTACACTTTTATTTATTTTTGTTGTTGCTGAGGTGATTGGGATTAAATGACTTGCCCAGGGTCACATAGCCAGGAAATGTTAAGGTGTGTGAAATCAGATTTGAACTTAGGCCCTCTTGATTTCAGGGCTGGTGCTTTATCCATTATGCCACCTAGCTGTCCCAATTTTAATACACTTTAAAGTTTTAGCTAGTATATAATTAGATTTTGTATTGATTATGCTTTAAATCTTATTTTAAAATTTTTCATTAAAATATTAGACATATATTAACAACAGACAATATCCTCCCTAAAGGCTAGTTAAAATTTGTAGATTATTCTACTTTATACAAAAAAGATTTATATTTTACTTTTATCTTAGTGTTTAAATATCATTTTAGTTGTTTTATAAGCTTATTTAAAGCTGAAAATACATTCCCCCAGTTACAGTATATTTCCTTTATAGGTAACTATTTGCACATAGATTGAGTTTGTGGGGTTTTTTTTTTTTCCCTGAAGCAATTTAGGTTAAGTGACTTTCCCAGAGTCACACAGCTAGATAGTGTTAAGTGTCTGAGGTCACATTTGAATTCAAGTCATCCTGACTTCAGAACTGGTGCTCAATCTACTGCACTACCTAGCTGCCCTGGTTTCATTTTTCTTTCATTGTTTCTGGTAGTTTTTCCAGAAAGGGAGTATTAAAATGTTTCTGTTTCTCATTCCTTGCTTGAAATTGGTATCCTTTTTAGTTTGTAGATGGTTGTTGTGGAAGCATACTCATAAATAAAAGGATTATGATATGAATTAGCTTATAAAAACTTGATTTGATAGAGTAACTATTTTACTGTTTTTCTTTTTTTTTAAGTGTTTATATAATTTGCTTGTCACCCACATTTCTCATTATTCTCTCTCTCCCCTGTCTACAGAGACTCATCCTTTATGAGAGTTAAGAAAAAAAAGAGAGAAAGACAAAAGAAAAAAAAACAAAAAACTGATAGACTTCTCTAGATAAAACTAACCTAAATATCAAAATTATCTAATATTATATGCAATATTCCATACCCATAGACCCTTACTTGTATAATGAAATGGGGAGAAATGTCATGTTCTAGGGCAATCTTAGTCATAATTTTACAACATTGTGTTTTTTTTTTGTTTGTTTTTTGTTTTTATTAAAGCTTTTTATTTGTATAACATATGTATGGGTAGTTCCCCAGCATTGATCTTTACAAAGCTTTCCATTACAAATTTTACCCCCAGTCCCCTCCCCTCCCCTAGATGGCAGGAAGTCCACTACATGTTAATAATGTTGAAATACTTGACAAGTTGTGCAAGAAAAATCCTATCTATAAGGAAAAAAAAAAAAGAAAATCAGAGAAAGGAAACACAATGCAAGCAAACCTCAGTAGAGAGCATGAAAATGTTATGTTGTGGTCCATATTTCATATCCCTCTCTCTGGGTGTATATGGTTTTCTTCAGTGAACAATTGGAACTGGTTTGAGACAGTTCTTTGTTGCAGAGAGCCATGTCCATCAGAATTGATCATCACGTAATACTGTTGTTGCTGTGCATGATGATCTCCTGGTTCTGCTCATTTCACTCAGCATCAGTTCATGCAATTCTCTCCAATCTTCTCTGAAATCCTCCTGTTGGTCATTTCTTACAGAGCAATAATATTCCATAACATTCATATACCATAATTTATTCAGCCACTTTCCAATTGATGGGCATCCATTCAGTTTCCAGTTTCTAGCCACTACAAAAAGGGCTGCCACAAACATTCTTGCACAATAACATTGTTTTTTTAATAGATTTATTAATCTTTTTGGTTTTTACACTTTATAATTTTCCCCCTGTATCTCCTTCCCACTGACTCATTTTTAGAGCAAACATTTCTATTTTTAAAAAAGATGAAAAAATATTCAGTACAACCAATCAACACATCAAAAAAAAAGTCTGACATTATATTTAATATTATGCAACTAGGAACCCTCACTTCTGTAAAGGAGTTGGGTCTTGTTTTTTCTTATTGATTTGTTTGTACCTTGGGATCTTGTGTTTCTTCCTTAGGGCAAAGCTGGTTTTTTTTATAATTTTACAATATTCAGTTTTGGTTGCTGTTAGTTCTCTCCATTTAAACTGATATTGACATTTTGTATGTGGTTTTGCTTGTTCTGCTTATCTCACTTCTTTGTATTTACATTTCTTAGAGCATGATAATATTTCAGTACTCCATGTGTCATAATTTGTTTAGCCATTCCTCAATTATAGCAAATATTTTATTTCAAGTTCTTTGCTACTATAAAAGTGCTATTATTAATATTTTAATGGATGTCGAACCTTTCTCTCTCTTTTTTTTGTCAGTATCTTTTGTAAAATGTAGTCTTTGCAATGGAATCTCCAAGTGAGATAGTATGGATAGGTAATTCACTTTACTGGTAAAATTCCATATTATTTTCCAGAATGGTTGTACCAGTTCATACCCCTAACAACAGTGCATTATTGTTCTTGTCTTTTCACAATCCCTCCAGGATTGACTATTCTTATCTTTTGTCATCTTTGCCAATTTACTGAGTGGTGAAGAACAACAAATGAATAAACATTCATTTATATTTCTTTTATTGGTGATTTGGATAATTCTTATGGTTATTTTATTCATATACTTTAACTGTTTAACTATTGGAGAATGGCTTTTTTAAATCTTACATATTTCAATTAATTATTTATGTCTTTTGATGCAGACTTTTCCCCAGATAACAGCTTCTCTTCATATCCTAGTTGTATTACTTTTCTTCACACACAATCTTTTCAGTTTCATATAATCAACATTATTTCATTTATCTTTTATAATAACATCTATAAATTCTTATGCAAATTTGTGAAATGCGCTCCACTTCCAGTTTTATGATATGAAATTTAGAATAGATAAAAAATGTGGTAAGTGCTTAGTGCTGAAAATACAAATACAAGCAAAACTAAAGACAAGCCATTCCATGAAGGAACTTACCTTCTAGTAGGGGAAGACAACACATAAAAGAAAGCTGAAAAGTGAAGAAAGGTATAGCAAGGTTTGTATCTACAAATCAAGATCTGAGTCTGATTCTCTGAAGAGAAGATTATTGTTGGCCAAATGGAAGTTCAGGAAGGAACTGACCAGTTGGAGGAGGTGGCAATCAGATGGAGAAGTATCCATTTTGAACTTATTGTGGTACATAGTATAGGAACATGGTGTTCATGTAAATCTAATTTCTGTCATATTGCTTTAAAAAATTGACTTGGGGTCATGGCTCCGGGTGAAAGAGAATAAGTAAGACAAATATGACAATTCCTGTGGAGCTATAATTGTCAAGCAAGACTTGGTAAAATAGGAATGGAAAAGAATTTTACTGTGTTCTGGGAATATTTTTTTGAGTGAAAATCAAGATATAACCCTTTATCTCAAAGAGCTTACATTCTAATTAGGAGGAACAATACAGATGGAGTGCTGCAATAGGGTAAAACCTTGGCACTTTTTAACAGCATGGTATGCTTGGATGCCACAGCTTTCAGCTTAGAAAGGTAACATGTCACCTTTAGTATATAAGTTTTAGGCTACTATTAGACTGTATTTTCACAGACTATAAAGAAGACAGAAATTTACTTGGCTCTAGTTGGTAGAAGGCTGTGGTACACATTTCCTTGAAAGAGCAATATTTCGTCAAGAATTTCAAGGGAATTAATGAAAAAAAATGCAAATGAGGGTGGCCTAGCTGCACCAGATCTAAAACTATATTATAAAGCAGTGGTCACCAAAACCATTTGGTACTGGATAAGAAATAGAGTAGTGGATCAGTGGAATAGGTTAGGTTCACAGAACAAAATACTCAATGACAATTGTAATCTAGTGTTCGATAAACCCAAAGACCCCAGTTTTTGGGATAAAAACTCACTATTTGACAAAAACTGCTGGGATAATTGGAAACTAGT
>JAJPUD010015157.1:0-38384 GCA_023553655.1 Myrmecobius fasciatus
CCCTAAACCTTAGAAGAAAGCAACAGGAACTTGGGGAAATTAAAGTCAGTTAGTAGCCTTCGGGTACACAAAAGAAACAAAACCTCCTCTCCATATAATTCTGGTTATATCTACACAAGCTACTATCTCGGATGTTTTTTTCAAATGAAAAATAGAGGTACTACTTCCAAAACTGGAGACAATCCTGTCTTTAAAGAGAGAGGATGCCTGAAATCCTTAGGGACTTTTTAATGTAAACTAAATGTTCATCAAATCAGAATGACTAAAAGAAGACTGAGAGGTTAAAAATAGAAATGAAAAGCAAAGTATCACCAAAAAGGTCTTAGAGAGAAAAGGGAGGCAGAACAGGAGCATTTGAGCCTTGTGGGTAGGCCATTTCCTGAAGATTGCTTGTTTGTCCTGATTCCATATATACACACCCATCAGAAATATTTCTAACTCTTTCTTAACTCTACTTCTTGAATGGGCTTCTCTGCCAGAAAGAGAGCTTCCTCACTGTACAGTTTTTAAGTGGTTTTCTTGTACAAATCCATCTCATGTGAGGATGAGTAGTAGGTGGTGCAAGCCAGGATTTACCATAGTTTGACCAACTTTATGATCAACCCCAGAGAAAATGAATATCAGTGTCCCAGATTTAAAGCCAGAAGAACAAACAGGGAAAACCAGAAGCAATAGAGATCTTCCAGGGTACACTGCATTTGGAGAGAGAGAAAACTCACCTGGAAATCCAAATTCTTTTCTTTACTACCAATATTGACTTTGGCAAGCCATTCAATCTCTGGGCTTTGGTTTCCAAATTGATATCCTTAAAACACAGCTGTAACTATGCCATGACCTTGTGCTTCAGTGGCTCCCCATTCATTGTCTTTTGGATAAAATACAAATCTCTCTTTAGCATTTAAAGCCATTTATGGTCTGCCTCTAGCCCACCTTTCCAACTGATTGTATGTTACTTCCCCTCCATTGCAGTCAAATTGGTATCTTGCTGATGCCCATATATGTCATTCCATCTCCTGCCTTTATTCCTTTACATAATCTATTCCCTGTATCTGAAATGTTTCCCTTCTTATTTCTACATTTTATAATCCCTGACTCCCTGCAAAGTTTAGCTCAAATTCTGCCTTTAAATCACTATGTGTTTGCTCTCTGAATATATTTGTTTTATATTTTCTTATCCGAAATCCTTTTATAGATATCCAAAAAAATATAAGTTCCCTAAATTCAGGAACTCTCATTATTACATTTGAGGCTCAAGCATTTAATAGGTATGGAGGACATAATAGGTGTTTTGTGTACAATGGAATGTTATATTCCCTATGTAATTATTTTATAAGGTTATAAAACTTTTTTCATTTTAAATATTACTCCAAAAGTAGGGATTTTTTTTAAAAAGAAAAGATTCTGTAATAAAACTAGATCTCTAAAGTCTCTTTAAGCTATAAATCTTATGATCCTAAACAAAGTTTTCCTGACCAGAAACCTTTACCTTTCCAATTCATACTCACCTGTAATACTAAGTATTACAATTTTATTTTTGATATCTATTAATAAATGCTTTTCCAGAACAAATTAACACTTTGGTGGATGCATATGCCAAGTCATTTTCAATGTATAATTCATTAACCTAGCTATAAAGTATCACTGACTTCCAAGTCATAAATCTAGTATATCATAGAATTTTTAAGTTAGCAGGGACTGCAAAAGTCATCTAATTCAACTTCCTCATGAACAGAAGTCTCCTCTATGTTATCCTTGACAAGTGGGCATCCAACTTCTGTTTGAAAACTGTAGTGGTGGGGAACACACTACCTAACAAAGAAATCTTTTCAATTTTTGTGTGATACTTACAATTAGGAAGTTTTTTTTCTTACATCCAGTCTCTGCAACTTCCAACAAATACTACTACTTACAATTCTGCCTTCTGGGGGCTAAGCAAAACAAAGCTGATCCTCTTATATACGAGAGCCCTTCAATACTAGAATATAGCTAACATCCACTTTAATTAATAATTATTAAATCTTTCTTAAGTGTGAGGAACTATTCTAGACATGGTAGATATAGGAACAAAACATTCTAGTAAGGGGGTTTTACATGAAGCTGGTCACACACACATATATACATACATATATACATATATACATGCATACATACACATACATACATAGATAGTAGGAAAGGGAATATACACCCCAGCCCTACCTTTATCCTTCAAAAAAAAAAGTTAAGACAAAGACGTCTAAGAAATATTTAAAGAAGGAGTTAAAGATAATGTTAGAGAAGGCTTCATGGAGGAAATAGTTCCCAAGTTGAACCTTGAAAGATAATGAAAGCTAGAGATGACAAAGTTATGCATTCCAGGAATGGAAACAAGATTATAGAGGGAGGTAGGAGAACACATATTGAGTTCAAAGAATAGGAAGTAATCTAATCCCACTGAATACATGAAGGAGAATAATTGGAAGACTAGGCTAGAGTTAGACTACGTACCAGGAGAAGGAGTTTGTATTTTATTCTAGAGGGAATAGAAAGCCACTATAGAATTTTAGCTGGAGAGTGGCATAGGATTATAGATTCTAGCCTGACATCTGGAAGGGACTTCAGAGATAATCTAGTCCATATCTAAAGAATGATGAATATGGCAAATTTTACATTTAGGTTTAAAAAAAATCAACTGCACAAATAAATAAATGGAAGAGGTGTAATTAGCAACAACTTATCCAAGAAAGATCTTTGGAGTTGCAGTAGAATGAAAGCTTAATGTGAGTCAGCAAAGTAATATGGTAGCCAGAAAGGCAAATGAGATCTGAATTGTTAAGTCAGTGGCCTAGTGCCCAGGCCCCAGGAAGTATCAAACTATATCTGATTTATTGCTGAGATTTATTGCTGGAAATGATCTAGAAATCCTCAAATCCAAGCTATACCGAGTCAAAAAACCTTTGTTTAAAGGCCTCTAGTGAAGGAAAAGCCATGTTCTCCAGGGGCAGCCCATTTTCTTTAGAATAGGTCTAAATGTGAAGTTTTTCTTACACTAAGCTGATCTGTTCTTCTGTAATATCTATTCTCTGGATACACACACACACACACACAAAAAAAAAAACCCAACACTGATTCTAGTCCCTCTTCCATATAAAAGTCCTTTTATATTTGAAGACAGTATTTGAAAACAACTATTATGTACTTTCTTTTTTATTCTCTAAGAGGCTGATGGTTGCATAGTGAATAAAGCCCTCAGGGAAATCTGAGTTCAAATGCCACTCCAGACATTTACCTAAATCTATAATTCTAAATAAGTCACTTAACCCACTGTTTACCTCAATTTTTTCATCTGCAAAATGGGGATAATAGTGGCACACTTGCCTCTCTGGGTTATTGTAAAAATAAAATGAAATATTTGTAAAATGCTTTGCAAGTCTTAAAATATTATATAAATGCTATATATCATCATAATTTTTTCAAAATAAATATCCTGAGTTCTTTTTTTTTTTTTTCTTGCTTTTTGCTGAGGCAATTGGGGTTAAGTGACTTGCCCAGGATCACACAGCTAGGGAATGTTAAGTGTCTGAGACCAAATTTGAACTCAGGTCCTCCTGATTTCAGGGCTGGTGCTCTATCCACTGCGCCACCTAGCTGCCCCAATATCCTGAGTTCTTTTAGGAAATCCTCATATATCATAATCTTTGAGATCCATCATGGTCTATCATTTTAATTGCCCTCATTGATGTTTTCCTAATTCATCAATATCTTTCCTAAATCATAGTATGCAGGCCTGACAGCAATTAACTAGGTAAGGTTTGATATTTCCCTAGGCCTGGACACTAGGTTGCTGAATTACATTTTAGATCCCATTTGCCTTTTTGGCTTGCCATATTACCCTGTTGACTCATATTAAGCTTTCATTCTACTGGAACTCCAAAGAGCTTTCTTGGATCAGTTGTTGCTGGCTACACCTCTTCCATTTATTTACTTATGCAATTGATTTTGTTAAAACTAAATGTAAAATTTTGCATTTATTCCTATCAAATTTCATCTTATATTAAAAAAAAATCACATTAGCATTTTGGCAGCCATTTTCTTAACACATCAAAATTTCTGGATCATGACTCTGCTACCCATTATGTTACTAGCCTTCTCTAACTTGGTATCATCTTTTAAGTTCTTTAAGCTCCCTTATTTTTTTTTTAAATTACTAAACAGAGCACTGCCAAATTGAGATCTCCGATATACTCCATTATCAACTTCCTTTCACCTTGTCATCAAACCAATAATTAAGCACTCTTTGGATCCAACCATTTAACCAAGTCTAAATACAGCTAACTATATCTTTGTCTTTCCCACCATCTCATCCCCCCAAACAGAATGGCTTTGTCAAATAGTTTGCTAAAATATAAGCAAAAATGGGAGGATTTGGGGAAGATGGTGGGGTAGGTTGGTAAATTTCAAACTCTCCTAATTTCCCCCACAAATAGAACATATCTGCACCTCAGGACAAACATAGACTAGTGAAAAATTCTGACGATTTGGTTTGGAACCTGGGTCCTACATACAACCCAGAAAGATCTGAAGAAAGACCCAAGACTGGCATTAACCTGCTGAAGTGCAAACACCTTCAGGCTAGCTCTGTGGAAACATCAAGAGGACATCTATCGGGTTAGCTGGGTGTGATTGGACCCTCAGCAGAAACCACAGAGACTTTCACCTCCCAGACTATTTGTCAGAGGGGTGATTTGAGTCCAGAAAGACAAAGTGAACCTCAGCTGGTTAGGAATGCAGGCACAGCTGTGCTGCTGAGATGTGGCCCTAGATGAGAAGGAATCAGCACCAGTGAGTGCAGTGTCAGTGCTGGTTATGGGCACTTGCAGGAGGGTGGAGCTCTTGATTTGGGGGTTCCTGATCAGAATGGAAAACTGAAGGGAAGCTTGAGGTGCCATCCCCCCACTTTACAATCAGAGGTACTTACACTAATACCTCTTATTAAAAAGAATTAACCAGCAAAGAAGAAAAAAACCCACCATTGAAACATTAAGGGAACAGGGAAGACCAGGGTTCATCTTCAGGAGTACACTTCAGTAAAATAAAGTTTCTACCCCAAAGAGTAACAGGAAATGGCTCCTAGCCCTGAGAGAATTTATAGAAGAACTCAAAAAAGAATTAAAAAATCAAATGAGAGACATTGAGGAAAAACTAAAGAAAAAATTAAAGCCATCCAAGAAAAACAAGAAAATTACAAAAAATAGTTAACCAATTAGAAAAGAGTTATAGAGTCTCAAAGATGAAAATAACTCTTTGAAAATTATTATCTGGCAAGGGGAAATCAATGAAGCTATGAGAGCCCAAGAAATAACAAAACAGTTTCTTATAAGAAAAATGACAGATCTGGAGAACAGATCAAGAGAAAATATAAAAATAATTGAACTGCCCAGAAAGTTGTGACCAAAAAGAGAATTTTGACACAATAATGCAAAAAATAATCCTAGAAAATTGTCCTGGAGTAATAGAACATGAGGGAAAATAGAAATAGAAAAAAATCCACTCATCACCACCTCAGAAAAATCCTTTATGGAAAACACATAGGAATATTATTGCCAAATTTTGAAACCCCCAGGTCAAAGAGAAAAATTTGCAAGAAACAAGAAAATAACAATTCAAATACCCTGGTGCTACAGTTGGGATGTCATATCTACAAACAAGCAAGATCCTAAAATCATATCTACAAACAAGTAAAATAACTAAGTCTGTGGCCAAAAATATCCTATCCAGCAAAATTATCTATAATTTGGAATGAGAAAAAATGGACATCCAAACTTGAAGATTTTCAGGACTTTCTATCATCCAAACCTGAACTTAACATAAAATTTAAATATCAAAGATCAATTTTAAGGAACTTGACATAGACAAACTTTAAACATGGACAAATTATTATATTTTTTTTACATGGGAAATGTATATTTTATATTTAAGATTTACATCAACAATAGGGTAGCTCAAAAAGAAAGAGTGGCAGAGTAAAGGTAAAAACAGTAATCATGTCATACAAATGAGGTGAAGAGGAAGAATAGACAGAAAGGCATTAGAGGGAGGAGAAGGGCCTGAGTTCTGAAAACCTACTCACATCAGGAATGGATTTAATAGTCAACACTGCATATATATATATATATATAATTAATGATGTAGCACCCTTCAAAATCTATAAAGAAATAAGAGGGAGGGATAAGTAGATGGGAAAGCAAAGAGTGAGGGAAGAAGACAAGGGTGGGATCCCTGGGTGGAGGGAGGTTAAGTAATAGTAAGCCAAGTTATGGAGCAGAATTTAAAGAAATAACAGGGATAGGAAATGCATGTGTCTATCTGGGACGGGTGTGTGTGTGACTGTGTTTATGTATGTTTATATCAAACATGTGTATACTAAATATATCTTTTCTTAACTATCTTGCTTGGTGGTTGGGATGAAAAGGAGATATGTGTGTATGTGTATGTATAAATCTACATATGTATATATAAATATATCCTTTCTTAACTATAGCTTGCTTGAGGGTAGGGGGAGGAAATTAAAGAAGGAAAAAGAATAAAGTAAAAAAGGTACACAACAGAGAACAAAAGAATAATTTGCAAGGAAGTAAAAAAAAAGATGGCTACTCATGAATATAATTTTTTCTACTAATTATACTTTCTTAAATTGGTATTTGTTTTTATATATTTTGAATACTCCCTGATATTCTACTAGGCACATGACAGGCTTCTCTTTTGTTTCATTTTGTTTTGTATTTTGTTTTGTTTTGTTTTGTTTTTCTTATTCTGTTTCTTCAGATAAAATAAATTTGGAAAAAAATGAAAAGAAGAACAAAAAACATAAAAACCAATAAACAAAATAAAATATTTTTTATATTTTATATATAATATATTATAAATATAATAATATATTTATTATTATAAGGTAAATATAGTTTAAGCAAACTATTCCTATAGCATTCTTCCAACCTACCAGTCAAAAAAGGAAAGGAAATTAGTTCAGCCTTATATGTACTTGTTGAAACCAATTGGCTCCATGATCATGACTTCCTTTCTAGCTAATCACTAACAATTCCTTTAATAGAATGCTGCCTGAAAAAGAAGTCAATAGTTTACAGAATCTACTCTTATCCCTTTTATGCAAATTGAGACATTTTCCTTTCTCCAGTGTTGTTGTGCCTCTCTTATTCTCCATGAATTTTCAAAGATCACTGAGCTGGCACAGTAGATAAAGTACTAAACTTGGAGGCAAGAAAACTTCAGTTTAAATCTGGCATTAAACGCAATCTATGTGACCCTAGCTAAGTCATTTAACTGCTATCTACCTTTGTAAAATGGAGATGATCATGATAGTACTATCTCCCAGAGAGATTGTGAAGACAAAGTGAGATGATATTTGTAAACAGCTTTGTAAAGTTTTAAAATCTATTATTAATTTTTATTATTATTTACCAGATCATATATTATCCTGCAGTATAGCTCAATTGGGCCCACCTAGCGACTTGAACTCAGTTTATTAGAGAGAGCTATGACATGGGCAAAAATAACTATAATATAATGAAAATGCAACAAGAAATGCTCTGTTAATTCAGAAGAGAGAATGATGATTTCCAGCTGGGTGGGGGAAGGGGAGCAGAGGGCTTTGGGGAGAAAATATTATTTGAACAAAGCCTGGAAGTTATCCTACACCTGATAACCAGTTTCAATAAATCCAGCAATAAGCATAGGAACCTAAAATTAAAGAGAATGAGAGCAAAGAGAGGCAGAGGGGGAAAGAGTACTGAATTTGCAGTTAGAACTCCCTTCCAAGAGAGGTTAACATCTTAGACTTCTGATCTTGGACAAATGAGTATACCTTTCTAGAACTTCTTTTTCTCATCCATAAAATGGGTGGTTTCTAATAGACCATCTCCAAAATCTAGATTCTATGAAAATGGTTGAAATTGTCTTGTTTCTTTAATTATAGGAATCCTTTATTTCCACACTACCTCATTGAATTTAGTTTTCCCTGTAGAAAGAGGCTTTGTATTTGGGTTAAGGAAAGGAACCTGTATGTGTTTGTTTTCTGAATCTATGACAGGAAAGGCTAAGAAGGAGAGTGTGAAATTTTTAGGAGGGAGAGGAAGAATGAAAAAATGAGAGGGAAACCAGAGAGAACTTTGCATGCCAAATTATTGCAGCTGAACGACTTTTTAAAACAATTTTCTCAACCGGGTTAATTCTTCTTCCTGGCAGTGTAGACTCCCTTAGAAGCCTGGTTTTCTTTACTCGATAGAGTGACCCATTGGAAGAGACATATTTCTTATTCGGCAGGAGCCTGAAAGAAGTCTGGGACTTGAAGTCCCTTTCCCTGATCCCATTCCAAAGCTTGTGTTCACCTACATCTCTCCCCTTGGGTGGCAAGCCTCTTCATCTTAGGAGTTGTTATTGGGGAGCAGGACTGTGTTGAATAGCGAAAAAATTACAAAATCTCAGGCTGTTATCCAATTACTTTGACATGTGGCCATTCTAGGGAGCTAACTGGATTAAGTTCATTATAAAAAGATTAGTTCTAGGATGGGGACTGTACTTAACAAAGTGAGCCTTCAGTGAGAGTGTACTGGGCCACAGAGGACATTGGGGTAAAACTGTGAGTAAATGACTTTGTTTATTGAATTACTTTCTGTAGAGGGACTCACCAAGGAGTTTAGTTAGAGTGGAGTTTATAGCACTAAAGAAATTGTCAGCAGTTTTCTTGTTTATTGTCTATTTTGAGCACTGTCCTCCAACACCCATTCTTTGTTCTAGTTGAAACACTAAAGCAAAGGTGTTTGTGAGCATTGGTCAGGAGGAGATTTGAAGCAAAGATATTGATTTAAATGTATTTGTAGCTCAAAGGACTCATTACATCCTATATTGGGAATAGGAAGTATATATACATTTCTATAATACATTACATTTATATGGTGTTAGGAGAGAGGGAAAGAGGCCTTGGAGTCCAGAAAACCTGCATTTTAGTCTGCCTTTCTGACATATTGACTGTGCCCCCTTTAGATTCATTGGGCAAATCCCTTAACCTTTCACTGTTCAGATTATTTGTTGCTAAGAGGGTGGAGACTTCCCTTGGTAAAGGGATTTTCTTTATATTTGAATTCCCTCTATCAATGAAATCACATATCTGATCCCTATCCTTTTATACACAGCAAGGTACTTCCAATAATTATAATGATATCAGGTAACATTTACTCAAGTTTGCAAAGAACTTTTGCTTATATCGAAAGTAGAGGGGGTGGGTATTATTATTATTATTATCCTCATTTTACATTTGAGGAAACCAAATTTGAACTCAGGATTGATAAATATTTGTGTAGTACTTTGTATCAGGCATAAATATATGATCTCATTTGATCCTTACAATGATCCTGGGAGATAAGGACTATTATTATCCCCATTATGCAAATGAGGAAATTGAGGCAAATGGGTTAAGTGACTTGTTAAAGTTCACACAGCCAATTAGAATTCAGGATCAAACTTGATCAAGCAAGGATGCTCCATCTAGTGGGTCATCAAACTTTCCTTATGATGTACTCCCTTCTGCACTATCTGATGGAAGTTTTGGATATAGCAGATATCATTGAAAGCCCCTTTGGGTAACCCCAACCTTTCTGTGCTATGTTCTTCTCTTTTAAGAATGGGCTTGTACTCTAGAATTTCCAAATAAGCCTTGGGTTCTGTTTGGGAATTTCAGTGACTAAATATATCTTCTCCCTTAGCTCTCCAGACCCTTCTTCTACCTCACTGTTTTTCTGGCCTCCCCTCCCACTTTGATCTTTTAGGTGTCTTCACCACTTATAGAATGTGTCTTTAGAACTTGCTAGCTCTATGAATAATGTGGGTTTAATGGAAGACCTCAGCATGGGTTAGAATTTAATATAAAATTTAGATGCTCCTATCATAAGTGAGAGTGGCAGATCAGAGTTAAACATCAGATTCATCCGCTTAGGAGCCAGCATGGGCCCCCTGAATTGATAACATTCACTATATACTTCATACAATATTAATTACTACAGAGTCTATGCATGCAATGTTGATGAGGGGGCTTCAGTAATTCTCATATCACTCAAGTGCCCACATGAGTCTCAGAGCTAGAAGGCACCCCTTCCCCCCCGAAATACATATAAAAATCACCTAGTCCAGTCCCAAATTTAATAGAGGTCATCCTTGAAAAATGAATGACTGGAAAAGGAGAAATGAGGTGATTCCAAACTTAATAGCATACAGAAATAGTAGAAGCAAATAAGATTTTAGACAAACCCCTATTGATTCAGAAAGTATCCAAACAGCAATAATGAGAAACAAATAAGAAAAAAAAAATTCAAGCCAAGCTTAAAGTGGCTTTTCACCAATTTCCAGAAATTGCAGTGAACTAACCAAATTTGAATGGGTGCCAGTAGGGTGTAAAAAAGAAAATGCTAGATTTTGAGTCAGAGAACATGGCCTTGAATCCTAGGTCTGCTACTGCCTACCTGTGTGACCATGGTCACATTATTTAACCTCTTTGGAATGCAAGTGTTCTCATCTATAAAATGAGGGAATTAGAACGGATGACCTTGAAGATCCATTCCAGCTCTACTGCAATGATCCTATGATGCTATCCCCTATAATTGCCCAATCTCCTGTGGATTGGTTCACTCTGATATGAGACTATTCTATTTCACTTGCTCCACAAATATTCCCTTGATTTAGAATCCCATCCTGCCTGCATTGTGAGTGATACCACATGGATTGCAGAATAGTCTTCCCCAGGGTAGTCTTGAGAGAACATTGAACTCTCCTTCCTTTGAATTTTTCTTTTAACCATTTCAAACTGGTGTTTTGGAGGGTTTTTAAAAAATATTTTTTACATCATTTACATAATTTTTTAATATTTGTTTACATCATTTATATAGTTCAGATTTCAGATTTCATCATGATGTAAGCAAATCTTCCATTTATTGGGCTTATTAATAAATAAAATAAAACAGCCTACTTGAAAGGTCAAAATTTAATATCTCACATATTTATTTGGGAAATAGTTTGATGTAGTCCATCTAGTATACATTTCACATCTCCATATCCAGGACAATATAACCATTCTCTTCTTCTTGTACTTAGTGATATGTTTGATGGCTGCAAAAAGGACGGATGGTTAAGAAATATGAAAACTTAATTTGGTTCCTTTAAAAAAAATTCTTCATAACTAATTATCCCCAGAGGACTATATTTTTCTTTCTTGGATACCACTATTGTTACTCTGGTATAAATAGTGCTAAGGGTATTCAAAGATATCCTTCTGATTGTTGATTTAGGGCAGCTGGAAATCACATCTGTCTTTCTGGGAAGTCACTACACTCTTGAAGGGACTATAACCATTTGGCCCTCAAGATGCCAAGCATATATAGACAACATCCAAAATTGTACCATCATTTAATTTCTCTTATCCTGCATGGCATTTAAACTTTTTAAATGAAGGAAAAAAAAGCAGAAAAGAGCATAGTAGAAACTTTTAATAACATAACCAATCTCAATTTAATGTCTGGGTCATTCATTTCTTACTTTTTTTTTGTGGTGGGCTTTTCTTGCATGGGTGTATCTTATCTTAGAAGACTGAGAGAACCTGATCATTCTCTTCGGTATTTGCCATTTTATCATATGGAAGATGTTTTTCTGTTGGCCTTCCAGAGCTAAACTAACAGCTAGAGAGAGGAGTTGCAAAGAGGCCCATATTTCATTTGGAAATAAGGGAAAGTATTGTAACATCAGAGCTTTCCAAAAGCAGATTGGTCTGTAGGAAAGGGTGATATGTTCTCCATTGCTGGAGTTCTTCAAGAGAAGACCGGTTTTTGGTTTAGTTTTATAGAGGAAATGTTTATTAAGATATGAGTAGAAGCACTGTATACTCGTCTTTCTTTTGTTCAAAATAGATTTTTTTATTGATATATTTTGTTTTTACATAATTCAAATGTTCACTTCTCTTTCCTTTTATTCCTTTCTAAGGAACCATGCCTTATTAACAAAGAATTTTTTTTAAGAAATTAAAAGGGAAGAGAGGGGAAAATCAGCAAAATAGATCATTATAATAAAATGATTTTATATTATTTGCAGTATTCCACATTGGACCCAGTTCCACACACACCCCAGTTCTTACAAAGGCATGGTGGCAGGAGTTGTCTTTTCAAGCTTTTAATTGGGGCCAAAATTTTTCTTTGTAATTTTGAAACACTCATTGTTTTGTGAAAAGTGCTTTTTCCATTTACATTGTTGTAGTCATTTTTATATATGTTAGTTTCATTAGTTCTGTTTACTTACTTCACTTTGCATCTGTTCATGTAGGTCTTTCTATGCTTCTCTATATTTATTACATTTGACAAAATTATTAATTTCTGTGATTTTATGACTATTTTATACTACTGCATGTCTCCCCTAGCATCTAGCACAGTGCATTTTGTACAGTAGGAGTTTTATAAATATTGATGAATGTGTAATAAACCTTGAAAGATTGGGATGAAGGCCAATTTGAATCGCATTTCAGTAACAGTATCCTTAATTATTATAGTTGCTGAAAATAAGATTTTGGAGTCTTAACAGCAACATCACTGGCTTATTTGAGCGGCTTTATTACTGCTACTTTTATAAAAGTTATCGTCTAATTGACTGCCTTTCCTACATCCTCCTTTATATTTCCACTGGCCTCTTCTCTGCATGCTTTGGCCTGATTCCTATGTTGCCTGCTTCTGTATTTTCAAAGCTCTGATCCCCACATGAAGTGGAAAGGGTGCCTGAGCTTCCCAGAGGTGACATTTTCCCATTTTTCTATACAAGGTATCTGCAATGGTTATGGATAGATCAACTCTTTCATTCTAGACAAACGTTGTGTTTTTATTTTTTTGTTTTTTCAACTTTGGGGGTCAGAAAATGAACCAGAGAGTACAGTAACAAAGAACAACTCTGACTTATAAATAAGATGAAAATGGTGCTTACAGGATAGGGAAGCTAGGAGAGAGATACAGACAGACAGACAGACAAAGAAAATGAAATGAATGGGACTGGAAAGAAAAGAGAAATCTCAGGGGTCTGCTACTTAGCAGAGATCAGTATCTAAGACAGATCATTATCTGCTAACCACCAGAATCTGGTATTTCTTTGGGGTCAGAGATTCTCTTTCCCTCCTGTTATGTTGTTAAAACTCCCAGTCATACCTGGAATATTGCCCACATTAGTTGATACAATAGCTAGCATTTACTAAGTGCTCTATGGTGGTAAACTTCTCCATGTACATTATCTCATTTCCAGGGTTAGCAGTGCAAACATTTTTATCCCCATTTTGCAAATGACAAACTGTGAGGTTTAGAGAGGTTATGGCATCCCTACCATCACACAGCTATTCTGTAATCCAAGCTCAAGGCTGAAAGCTGACTTCAAACACAATGACCCTTGCTAGTCTGCAATATAGATTTGTTGGGAAAATTTGCGTGTTTATCTGCCTGGGTTTTAGCAGCAATGTTCTTCCCCCTCTTATTGTCGAAGCAGGAGTTTTCCATTTGAAATAATGAATCATACACAAGAGTATCTATAGATGAAGACAGGGAGCGTGACTTAGAAGCTCCAGGTCACTGTTGGAGTCAGGCAAAGCAGGTTCTGAACTCTGACTTCTGAATCACACTAGCTGGGTGACCTTGGATAAGTCAATGTGTCATTGTCAAAGTTACAGGGGAGTTGCAATTCTACATTTGAAGAAAAATTTCCCCATGCTATAATATCAGAAGATCTGCTTCAGAGCTTCTAGACTTGAAATGATTATTAATAACCAATGATTTGGGGAGATATAGAATTCCCCCCTTTTCTAAAGTCCTCATTTTGAAGTTGTTTCTAAAGGACATTGCTGATAATGAGATTATATTAACTTTCTCCTCGATTTTGTTCAGATCCCATGCAACCTTCCAAGGTATTTAATCTAAGGAGGAAAGGGGGGTGGTCAGCCCATTGTGTTCTATACAGTTATGAGGGGGATACATTCTTTGGTTAGATTATCCAAGATTGGACAGTTTAGAAGTAAATGACATAATCAAGAGTTACATTCCCCCAACCCCTCATTTGAATAGGTCTACCTCTCATTGTAATATTTACTTTTTCTGATTACTGGTTAACCAATCAGAGTTGATTGCCACCCTAAGTGACACCCCCTCTTCCAAGAGCATATAAACTGTGAGCCCACCACCATGAGAGTCTTTGACATTCCAGACCTTTTTATTAATAAAATTCTAGCATTATTTTTAAAAAATTGATCAATTACCCAGAAATCATGTCTCTTCACCCTTTTAAGTATCCCAGGCTAAATTTTCATTTGAAAACCCTTCCTGATGTATTTATATATAATATATTGTAGTAGACTAGTATGTTCAGCATGCAGTATAGCTATAGACTAGGATATGATAATATATAGGCAGAGAACAGAACATTTGGCATTGTGCTGTTAGAAGACCACATGGAAAGTCTTACCATTTATTACTTCAACATGCTGCAGTCTTGCTTGATAGTTAATTTTCCCCTTCTGGGGACATTTTCTCTTTCTGAAGGACACAACAGTTTAAAAGATCTTTGCAGTGACCCCTTGTTTCCTCTCCCTACCTCCTCAAACTTTCCATTTGGTACTCAGAAGGTGGGTGTGAATTTGGCCAGCCCCACTTTTGAGTCTTCACTCCAATATACTGTTGATTTCCTGTTGACATGTAATGGGATCTGGGTATCTAATAGGATCATGCTGCTTTTGTTGGAATCATTTTGACCCATTTGCTAACTTAATATCCATTCCTCTAGATTCAGCATCCTCAATTTCATAGGGGAAAATGATTATAACTACAGGACACTTTAGTAGAGTTGGCTGTTTTCATTGTCTGAAATTTGTTTTGAGCTGTTTTGTTTTGTTTTTTCCCCCTCAGTTGCCAGATAAATATAAACAGATTTGCTTCCCTAATGTTTGCCATCTTTTGGAAAGAAAATTCTTTAAACAAAAATCAAATATAAACCCAAAAGATGTTTCAAAGGCACTACTTACTTTACTTACTTTAGCACCCAGGTCTGGTGAGGCTATGAGGGGATTAGTCTTCCAGGCCTGTGCCCTGGGAGCATAGAACAGAATGTCTGGAGTGTTAGTGCCCAAGACTTCTTTTCCTTTTTGATCTTTCTCACAAGGATACATGAAACTCTATACTTCCCTATTTATGAAAACAACATAAGTTAAAAAACAGGCTTTATTCTGGCTAGGAATCATCAGCCTGTTTGGGCCAGAGAAGCATACACATAATTGTACTGTTTCATTGACAGATACAGTTAGGAAGAAAGGAGGAAGAAGGAGGGCCACATTAAGCAATCAATATGCATTTGATAGGTACCTACAAGATGCCAGGTACTGTGCTAGGCAGTGAGATACAAAGGAAAAAAAAAAATGTCCCTCTCTAGCTTATTTTGTTAAAAAAAAAAAAAAAAATTAAAAATCTATTTTATTTTATAAAACAAAGCATTTTACCTAGGGGAGATAATGTGTATATATAAATATGCACAAAATATACAGTATAGGTATAGATCATTATAAGGATCAAATGAAATAAATTTACAAACCTAAAAGGACTCCATAAATATTAACTATTTTTAGTATTATCATTAAGTTCACCAAGGATAGACCATAATTCCCCACATGCTGAAGCCATTCTCCCTTTCTAGTGTCTGAACATACTAGTGAAGAATTTGGGCCATCTGCTTGCCATCCCTTCTTTATATGTGACTCTCCCATCTTTTCTATCACACATTTTCCCTGTTGACATCTTTTACTTCTATTTTTCAAAGTCTTTTATTTTTTATAGCTTGTGGCCTACGTACTCCCACAGTATACCACAGCTGCTGTCAGCCATTCCCTCTGTGTGCAATTCATTTGTAAATCTTGAGACATTGTAGGGTTCCATGCCTGGCAACTTAAAAAATACTGACAAAATATTGGTGTTAAAAAGGTGGATCTTGGTTTCAGAGAGAGACTTGGGTTCAAGAAGGGTAAGATAACAAAAAAAAAAAAAAAAAGAATCGTGCTGTAATGTAGTAGGTCATGGGTTCATGGATCATGAGGCCATAGTTTATAGGATCATCAGTTTAGAACTGGACAGGGACCTTCGAGGTCAACTAGACCAAATTCCTCATTTTGCAGGTCAGGAATTTAAGGCCCCCAGAGATTAAGTACTTTATTACAGCTCACATAGGTAAGCCAGTATTATAACTAGGATGTGAACTCAAGCTTTCTGAATCCAAATTCAGCTCTCTTTTCTGTGCTATGATAGGAAGTTGGCTTTGTAGAAATTCATAGCATCATGGAATTATACTTAAACCAGGAAGAAAGAGCCTCAGAAGCTATCTGGCTCAATTTCCTCATTTTACAAAGGAGATCACTGAGTCCAGACGAAGTTGGGTTTTGCCCAAGGTCACATAGATAGTAAACATCAGTGCAGAATTTGAATCCAGGTCTTCTTGCTGCTGAGAATAATTACATAAGGCTCCAGGAAGGATATGGGACTTGAATTCACTCTGTCTTCCAGCCTAGCTTCCTCTGAAGTTATGGGGAGTTGAACAATTACCCAGTTTGTTTGGGCAGAATAATAATAAGCAGGGGAGGAAAAAAGAAGTAGTCCTGAACAACCTGGGTGAAGCGCTGTATTGTTCACAATCACGGTGATGTCTTTTACTCTCTCCAGTTCTTTGCCCGTACAGACACATGCTGCATGTTAATTACTTCTTGCAGTTTCCCCAGTGGGTAATTGGCAGAGCTCCCACCCCAGGCACCATCTGCTAAGGGTGTTCCCTGTTTGGGGAAGGGATCTCCTTAGTGGCTGATACATGAATGGCCCTGTGGGATGCCTGGAAGCGATTAGTCTCAAAACACTCCCTCCCTGATGGAGGAGAATCAGCTATTTGCTACAGCTCCTGAAACTCCATGGTACACAAGCTTATTTCACCAAAGGGAGTTACCTGCCTCCCAGAGCAGGGATGCTACAGTAGGAAAGCCCAGTCATGTGAAACAGGGATCTTTCTCTCTTTCTGTAGTCCTTTAGAATCTTTTTTTTTTAACATCTTGCCCCCCCCCCAAAAAAGAAAGAATTGAGATGAAACAGTGAGAGGAGAGAGACAAATAGGGTGAAGAATTTGAGCAGTGCCTAGAATAGTTCCATATACATAGTAGTTGACACTCAATAAATATTTAATGAATAAATACTGACCTCACCAAATTCAGCCCCATTTATCTCTGCCATTCTGAACTACACGCCATCCCGACATGATTCTGGCTAAGCCACAGATTTCATCATGGCATTCCTCCACTCAGAAACCTTCTGTGGTTCCAAGGGCCTACAGGGTTAGGTCCAAATTCTGGAGCCTGGCATTTGAAGCCTTCCCTTCTATATCCCAACCTCTTCTTTTAGTTTTATCTGCCCTAAGTCCTCCACCCAGCCAAACTAATATATCCCTTATTCTCTAAACATACCTTATATGTTCCCATTACTTTCCTTCTTCCCACATATTTTTCTGCCTCTCTTTCAAGGACCAACTCAAGTCTTATTAAGATTTTTATTGTTATCATCATCTCATTCCACAGTGGCCTCTTCCTCCTGGTGGGGAAAGGGGAGAGGTAGAGTCCCATCATTAATTGTCTGTATTCTTCATTTGGCAGTTAACCTATATTATCCATTTATTCTCCCATGTAAAAGTGGGGAGTACAAATTATATGTGTAGAGATAAAATAACAATAGCCAGCCTTCATTTGTACATAATCTCATTTTACAAATCTATAAGATGGATATTGTAAGTATTATTTTCCCATTTTGTAGATGAGGAAACTAGGGTTTAAGAGTATGTGACATATCCATAGACACATAACTAATAAATGTCAGGGGTAGGATTTGAACTTCAATGTTCCTCCCTCTGCATCTAGCACTTTACTACAAGATGCCTCTCTTCTTTTCTTGTTCTTCTTCTCTTCCCATCACTTCATATGGAATCACATGCCCCTCCCTATTTCTCTCATAGGCAAGAGAGAGGAAAAGAAATAGGATAAGAAGTGCTAGGCTGAATTGGAGAAATGAGACTCATTGAGAGATCTTGCTGAAGTGGGAGAAGTGACGTTTGCACCCTTCAAACCAATCCCTGGTATCTTAACTTTTCTGCCAAATGATACTAAAACAACTGTCTGACTCTCTTTCATCACTTTTCAATGATTTTTTTATCTCAATAAAAACATGATGTCATCATACCATATTCTCATGACATATTGTGAATATTTGAAATTGCAAATTGAGAAACTGCTTTCTTTTTTAAAAAGGACTGCCTGAAGTAATAGAAAGAAATCAGGATTTAGAAATCTGGTATCTAAGGCCAAATTGCAGTCCAATACTTCCCAGCTGGGTTTCTTTATGCATCTCAACATTCTGAGCCTCATTTCTTTTCATCTGTGAAATGGGAATAATGATACTAATCACCTATGTCACGGAGTTGCAAGGGTTGCAGACTTCATAGCACAATAGAAATAGGAATTATTAAAGTAATTAGTAAACTGAAGTGTACTATAGAAATGAGAGCTGCTATTGTTTCCAAGAACATGGAAGTATTCAGAGTCAGACAAAAAGGATGGCTAAAGCAGTTTTTTGTTCACCCTCACACTACCCAATAGAATGTTTGAATGTATAGAGATCATGTTGATAGAGCCCTTAAGAAGCATGTTTAAAGACTGTCTGTGGCTTCTCAGCAGGCTGAGTGATTATGTCTGGGAAGCTACTAAAACAGATGTGGCAAAAGAAAACGCTCTAAGTCATTCTAGCCTAGAATTCTAGCCTAGTCACCTCTGCTCTCCCTATAGGATTACATATGATAACTCATTCACCATAAAACTGATTGGATGCAAATCGATGTTTTAATTAGCTGGCTTAATGAGATAGTGCCCACTTGGAGCACTCTGTGAGTCAAGGGTAAAATCTGCTTTCTGTTACCTGCTCTGCACTCACATCCATCATGTTACTTTTGGAGGACCAAGTGATTCAACTCTCCCCAACTTTCAGATCCATTTTTCTAAAAAAAGTGAATTGTCCAATGAGAAGCACCCTAAATCCTTCTCACTTAGACAGGGGGATGAGGAAAGAATAAGCCTATCCCCATTTGACTCTGAGATACTTCACCAGGGACAATTTTTCTTATCTAGCAGCAGTTCTTGGCTCTAGAGAGGCTGATCTATGCCTATGTTTATTCCACTGTGTGTTGCCAGTAACAAGAAGGAGATTAAGGTCCCCAGGGGTGTCTCCTGACAGGGACTTTGAGGGCAATTAGACCACTGCTGTTTTCCTGTTGTTCGTGGGGGTTGAATCTGGGATTTGGAAGAGGAGACATCCCAGTTTGCAAGGCTTTGTGAGATCCCACTAGGCTTTGCATGCTATTTAGCAGACTTGAAGTGTTTATCCCCTGAAATAGAACATGTCATCTTGGAATGGAACTAAAAACCCAGAAGTTATGGTCCAGGAGGTGCATCCCTCATGATGCCCAGTACCCTAAAACCGGTCACAAAACTCAGTCACAACACATGCTTAATGGATCTTTCTAGAGGTGAATCTCTAGGCTGGAAAGATTTGAAAATTAACACTCAGTCACTTTTGGAAGCTGAGCAAAAATGAGTCTCAGCATCTTAGAAGCCCTGATTTTTTCAAAGGGATTGCTGCCTGCTTGTGAATGGGGAAGGGGCCCCACCCTTGGCTTGGTTGTAAAATATATCAGGTGGTTACACAGGTAACCTGCATTTAGGGGTAAGGTAAGAAATATGCCCCAAATCAGAGGCTTTTCAGCCAGATCAGCCACTTCTCTGATAAATGATAGTGTGGTTACAGGTAAGCTGAGAAAAGGACCTTGCTCAGCCATGGAAAAGCTTCAATGAGGAAGCTAAGGCTTTTGCCCATATATGTGGTCATAGGAACTGCGGGAGGCCCTTAGAGAATCTTTAAACCAGAGGTTAAATTCCCAAACAAGCAGCAAAACTCTTGGGCTGAATCAGACTACAAGCATTTTTTTAAATGTTATTGCATTTGATCCTCACAGTAACCCTGTGAGGTGGGTGTTATTATTATTGCCATTTTTACAGTTGAGAAAACTGAGGCAGATAGGTTAAATCACGCAGCCAGTAAGTGTCTGAGGCTGGATTTAAACTCATGAAAATGAGTCTCCTGATTCCAAGCTCAGTGCTCTATCTGCTATTGGCTGCCAGCTTGACTGTTGCTTAATTAATTGATTGATAGAAATAGATCCCTGGAGAATACATAGCAAAAGATTTGAAGTCTGAAAAACATAATTTCTTTCTCATTTCTCTTGGCCTTGTGATACAATCTCACTTACAAACTATGAACATATAGTCTAAGCTATTTCCTGCATTTTTCTCAAAGGACAAAAACATGGACCGAGTGTCTGAAGTTCTGAGTTCCAGCAAAAATTCTCTCATTGGTTAAATGTCCCTTCCTCTACACGTGACTTTGAGGAAGGTGATTTCTCTGAGCCCATTCCTTAATCAATAAAATATTGCCCCATCCCTACCTCCAACAAATTCAAGGGATTATTAGGAAGGTAAAGTGAAATAACAGATTTGAAAGTGTTTTTACCAGTAAAAGTGCTATTTTAAGTAAAGTATCTGAAATATTAATTAGATTTGCTAATGGTTATTTAAATGCAAACTGCCAAAGAAAATTATATACTCCCTCCTGAGAGGTCCTTAAAAATAAGATAGGCATCCATCCTTCTATGATGTTCTAGACATACATATAATATCAGATGTTCTTTGACTAGATGTGGGGGAAATGGAAAGAGTCTGGGATTTGTTGTCAGGGTAACTAAATTTAAAACCTGCTTCTTTTCCTTATCTGGGGTCTTAGATAAATCACAATTTCAGTGAACCTCAATTTCCTCATCTATAAAATGATGATAATTGGACTAGATCAGAGGTTCTTATCTCATTTTGTTTTGTGGACCTTTCTAGCACTCTTTGTAAAACCTATATTTTCCCCCTTCTCAGAATATTTTTACATGCATAAAATAAAACACATTGAAACATAATTATTAAAATATTTTTAAAACTATGTTTAGAGGGCCCAGATAAAGAACTCAAGTAATCTTTAAAGTAACCAATTCTAACAGTCTATTGTTCTAATTTTCTCTAAATCTTTGTTAGAAATTGGTTCCATTTCAATGACCTACACCCCCAAGTTCTTAGCAGAGAGGCCATAGGTGTTTTACACTGGTATTAAATATTATGGTTTTTTTTATCATTTCAAATCAATGAGATTAATCTTTCCCTGGAAGAAGACGACTAGTGTAATTGAGGTCCCAAAAGAACAGGGTAAAAATTACAAGCTGCAATTGAAATTAAACATGTCTTCTTTAAATCATCTCTTAATTGTAGACCTATGGGAGAGGTTGGGTGTTACATTATGCATCGAATTGTGCAAATCAGTATTTCTTGGTTCATGATATCCAAAGGCTTCTTCCCATTCTAACATTCTATGATGCTCCACATTCTAATTTCCCATCTGGCTCGGGGATTCCATATTCTATTTCCTAAAGTCTTCCCCTTCTGGCGTTTTATGCCCTTGTCCTTCAGTACTTCTCAGACATAACATTCCATGTTCTAGCATGAGAACTTTTTGGATGTGATGAACTGGAAATAGATGTTTCCCTGGGGGTTTATGTCTACTAATCAACTGGCCGAGTTCTAGACTGGGATGTGAGAACTAAATCCTTTTTGTAATTCATATCTTCAAAGGAGGACCAATCCAGAGTTTATTTTCAACCTTTTCCTTAGTTAGTCAAATTGACCTTACCCTTAGAGCAGCATAAGTGAGTCACCTAATATGGTTTGATTTGGATTACCCTAGGGGATGTCCCTTCCTTTACACAGTTCCTCTGTTTTCTCCCAGATAACCTAAAATACCTTCCATAAGGGTCAAAGTCTTTAGCTTCCCATATAGAAATAGGTTTCAAAATGCAGATATCTCTGGAAGAAGTACACATGAACTTAAATTCAAATTCAGGCATAAATGACTGATAGAAAATCTTCTTCCTGAGAAGCAAAAGATAGGAGGGCATAGGATCTCAAAAGTAGAGCCTTGTACATCAAGGCAAAAAGAGGTTTGAGGCACTCAATTTAATTCAATTCAGCAAATAAATATTAAGCATAACATACATTTAGAGAATTTTTTTCTTTTTTTTGGCAGCAAGAAGAGGGGGCCTACTTTGGGGAAATGCAGAATGTGGAAGATTGCACTTGTAATACCAGAAGATAAAAATGTGGCTTAAGCAGCACAGCAGCTCAGCCCAGAAGCCTTAGAGCACAAATTATTCTGAACCTCTCTGTAAATTTGGATTAGCCCTGGGAGTTCCTCATTGTTTACTTCATTGGAAACAGCAGGAGAGGGGGAGCAAGACCCTGGTTCAATGAACACTTTGTGATTCACGACCAGACTTCATTAGTGAAATTGCCTTCTAATGAATATCTTTGTTTTCAACCTTTTTCCCTCAAATTCATCCATCACTCTGCTAAGAGAGTGATCTACATAAAATGTTACTTTGTGCACGATGCTGTTCTCCTCAAAAATCTTCTTTGGCTCCCCTGTACCTACAGAAAGAATCCAAATTCTTTAGGCATTCAAGGTCTCCCACAATTTATCATAATCCCACCTCTCTAACCTATTTCCCATTATTCCTTTAAACAAATTATTTCCCATTACTTTTCAAAACAAAGTTCCAAATTAAGTAGCATTGTAGAAAGAATATTAGATTGAGTTAAAGTAAGTTTTTTTTCTCATTTTTCCCTTCTGATCTGATTTTTCTTGTGCCGCATGATAAATGTGGAAATGTGTTTAGAAGAATCGAATATGTTTAATCTATATTGGATTACTTGCTGTCTAGAGAAGAGGGAAGATGGGGAGGAAGGGAGAAAAATTTGGAACACAAGGTTTTGCAAATGTGAATGTTGAAAACTATCTTTGCATGTGTTTTGAAAACAAGTTATTATTAAAATTAATTTAAAAATAGCAAAAATAAAATAAAAACCAAAAACTATCTGCATATATTTTGAAAATGAAAAGCTATTATTAAAATTAATAAAAAGTGGCAAAAATAATATTAAGTAACAAAAACTACATGCAAAGATAGTTTTCAGCATTCACCCTTGCAAAACCTTGTATTTCAAATTTTTCTACCTCCCCTCTCCCCTAAACAGCAAGTAATCCAATATAGGTTAAACATGTGCAATTCTTCTTTGCATGTACTTTGAAAAATAAAAAGCTATTATGATTTTTAAAGAGTTAAAATAAGTGAATTCTAATCCTCTTTCCACTGTATACAGTCTGAGTGATGTTACATAAGTCAATTCTCTTGGGCTTCATTTTCTTCATCTATAAAAGTGAAGGAGTTGAATTTGATGATCTCTAAGATTGCTTGCAACTCTAAATCCTATAATCCTTTAACTACTCACTCTTACCCCAATCCACCATGAAGACTTCATCCCCCACCTTCAAGACTCAGAGATCAACTCCCTTATGAATGAGTCATGTAGTGACCAGCTTTGTGCTGTAATTTGAGAGAAAACCAAGCAAGGGTGTGCTGTTAAATGTTTAGCAACTAGCACTCTGGAAATGCATAACACACTTTAAAATTTAATTTGCATTGTTAACATTTTCTTAAGTCTAGACAATCAAAATCAAACAATGAATCAAGCCTTGATTTTAATGTTTGCTGGTTTCTAAGGTATCAAGTTTAAGTTGGCTCCAGCACACCCTGATATCAAGATAAGTCTCGCTGTGCCCCCAAATAGCATTTTCACTGCAAGCCACTCCACCATTAAAAAATTCATCCCTTTGAATATTAAAAATATTAAATTTTAAAGAATCAGAGGTTAGTTGAGAACAAAGATAGGATACATAATAAGTGTGGTATTGGGAGGCTTATCTGGGAAAAGTAGGAATGCACAGTTATCTAAAGATAGGAGGGCATCAAAGACCAAGTTCACCTACTTCACAGTTTTGCTGAAAGCGTGACTTGGTTGTAAGTTGTCATTTCTGAAACAACCCACTTAAGGAGGTGTTAATGTATTTCTTTCTTCCTTCCTTCCTCTTCTCAACATCCATAACAGCCTTCTATAAGTGTATATATCACACTTTAATTTTAATTAAGCACATCTCTGACAGAAGCTTGTAAAAAAACATTACAAGACATAGATGTGAACTTAGGGTCCTATTGTTCCATATATCTTAGCTACATAAAATATCTTTCATTTTTTCTAGGGAGCTGCTGGGGAGGTAGGGTGAAGAGGGTCTTGAATCCCTATATCATGATGTTTGCTTATGAGTGTACCTTTTTAGGGAGAGGGTTAAGAAATGTACTTTTAAAGACAAAAAATGTGAGAGTCCATGTATTTTAATTTTTTTTTTAGCTTTTCCCCATTTACATGTAAAAATAATGTTTAACCTTTTTAACCTTTGTGTTCCAAATTCTATTCCTCCCTTCCTCTGCTCCTCCCTTCCTGAGATGATAGTAAGCAATCTGATATAGGTTGTACATGTAAAATCATATAAAACATTTTAAAATGTTAGTCATTTGTGGAAAAGAAAGAGAGGGGGAAGAGAGAGAAGTAAAGGGAGGGATGAGAAGGGGCAGGAATCCATTACAAGAAGGAGGAAGAGAAGGGAGAGAGAGGGAGGAGAGGAAGGAAAGGAGAAGAGAGGAGAGGAGAAAAAACAGTATGCTTTGGTCTGTATTTTAACTCCATTCATTCTTTCTCTGGTGGCAAATAGCATTTTTCATCATGAGTCTTTGAGATTGTCTTGGATCATTGTATTGCTGATAAAATCTAAGTCATTCACAGTTGATCATCATGCAGAATTGCTGTTACTCTGTACACATTTCTCCTCATTCTGCTCACTTCATTTTGCATCAATTCACATAAATCTTTCCAGGTTTTTCTGAAATCGTCCTGCTCATCATTTCTTACAGTACAATAATTTTCCATTACAATCCTACATCACAACTTTTCAGCCATTCCTTAATTAATGGGCATGCATTTTTTTCCATTTCTGATTTCCAAATTTTTTATTAAGTGTGTATATTTTCAAAAATAAGGGAAAGAAGAAAAGTTTGTCTTTCAGAAATAGCCATGGATGGCCTCCATGTTCATATTGAACATGTAAGTCTTGTGCATTTATACTTTATTCCTTTCTAAATGTGTTAATGATTGCAGTAGATTAGCCAGTATGAAAAGAGTGTGTAACTTAAAATCATAGTATTTGGATTTGAATCTCAAGTCTGCCTCTTCCTACCTGTGTGACTTTGAACATATCAATTAATCTGCATAGATTTTGATTTCCTCATTTGCAGAATAAATGAGATCCCTACTAGCAATGAATTTGTGATCTATAGGATCAAAAAGAATAGGGAAATCCAGAGGAACTGTCTTCAATGCTGAACTGTTGTATGAATTTCCAATTATTGCCCTTATCAATAGAGCAGTGATTTTATTGAAATTGGCACTCATCACCAGAACATATCATAAACCATCCATACTTTCTCATCTGTGAATTTCATATCTTTGTCCTTCCATTCAATTCACTTTAATTCAGTAATTCAACATATACTTATTATATGTCAGGAGTTAGGCTAGGCATTCAGGAATCAAAAATAAAAATTAAATTATCCCTGTCTTCAAGCTTATATTCCATTGAGGGGAAACACTACATATATATAAAATTAAAGAAAAATGTATACAAAATAATTTCTAAGAAGAAGGCACTAGCAAATGGGGTAGAAATGAAAAAATCAGGCCAGGTTTCCCAAAGCATCAACTAACTTTGGTAGGCAACTAATAATTCTCTGAGGCAGAGGTGAGGAGTGAGTACATTCTAGTTAAAGAGGACAGCTTTTGCAAAAATATGAAGTTGTCAGATGGTTCATCATCTATGGAAAAGAAAAAGAAGATATTTTCAACTAGAACATAGAGAGCACAAAGGAAAGTGATATACAATAATCCTAGAAAGGCAGGCTGAAGTCAGTATTTTATTCTAGTTTTTTATACTAGAGACAACAAAGAACAAAGCCTCTTAAGTAGGGAAGTGATACAGGTTTTAGTGTAGCTTGAAAAAGAACAAAAGAGGTAGAATTTGGAGGTATGGAAAGCAATTAGGCTATTGTAATTGTTCATGTAAGAAGTCATGAAGTCCTAAACTGAAAAAGATATTTTATGAACCTAGAGTTAATGAACCTTGGCAGATGACTGGATGTGATGGGTTAAGAAAGAAAAGGGTGAAGGTTTCTGAGTTTACAAAGCTGGGTAGTTAAAAGTGTGACAGCCCTCAAAAGAAAGAGAGGGTGGGTAGAGGAGGAGGAAATATAATAAATTTTGTTTTAGACATTTTGAGTTTGAGATTCCTATGGGATACTCAGTAGGAACCACTGAATAGAAAGTAAACTGCAAAAGTGGAATTCAGGAGAAAGCGAGAGGCTGAATATATGTATGAGAGTCATCTGCTTCAAGGTAATATTTAATATCTAAGAATGGAAATAGCCATTGTTGGAGGGATTGTGAATAGAGAGGCATAATAATATTCTGTTACTGGAGTTATGAAATGGACCAAGCATTTTGCAAAGCAATTTGTAAATTATACTAAAAAAGTAAATAAAATGTGCATATTTTTAAAATCATAGATCCCATTCATAGGAGTATATTCCAAGGATGTCAAATATAAAAAATAAAAGATTTTATATGCAACAAAATATTTAGGCAGCACCTTTTGTAGTAGCAAAAAATAATTATCAATTGAGAAACGACTATAGAATTTGTGTCACATTTATAAATGCATATTTATTTGCATTTATAAATGTAATATTGCTGTACTTGAGAAAATATAAGAATAAAGATTAACATTGAAAGAAAAGTATTTTGACAGTTACTAAAGCAGTAGAAGGGAATGTCATGGATATCATTTTCTAAGATTTTATTTTTAAGCTTTTATTTCATGGAAGCATTTGTTTTCACTCATTCTTACACTTTCCACACCCATCATAGGAAAAATATATAAAATAAACAAGCCTTCTCATAATTATGTATCATCAAGCAAACCAAATTCCTGCACTGACCACAGAGAAAAATGATATGTCTCACTCTGCATCTTGAATCCATCACCTCTACTTCAGGAGATCCTCATCAGCCTCCTGCGCTAGATACACAGAAGTGATATGAGAATGGACTTCCCTTACTTCTTTGCATAGTTGGGGCATTGTGGGCATTGAAAACTGCATGTTGGTCTCAGTTGATCTCTTGGGTAGTTTTGATGAGCTATTATTTTTTTCCATTCTTTTTTTATTTTTTATTTTTTTGTTATAAAGGATAGCTCTCTCTTGGAGAAGAGAAAGGAAATGTTTGGAAATCAAGATGATGTAAATAAGAAATGATAGCAAGTTTTAAAAAATCAAAGTGACGATTAAACACATAGATTCCAAGAATTATTTTGCAGAGAAAAATGAGAAAATTGTTTAGCTCAAGGCCCTAAGAATAAGTGTTCATGGATAAACTTCAAGGAGAATCATGAAATTGGATGGGAAATAAATTATATCTTTATTTAGATCTAATTGTTGTAATCCAATGTATTTTATTTCATGAATTTTAAAACATTATTCTGGGGGGTCCATGAGTCAAAGAATTTAGAAAACACCTGTTTCAAGTCTTTCCTTCTGAATAATTTATCCTTATAGGGTTCTCATTGTCTATCTAGTATAGTAGTTGCTCCTGCACTTGAAATAACCAATCTGATTGTATGTGGGTGTCATGAGGATCTGCTTTGAAGAATAAAAGGGAACAAAAGATGGTCACTTTCCTATGTTCATAGAGAGAAAAATACTCCACATAGTCTTGTGGAACTGGCAATTATAGGCAGGAAAGAACCTAGCCCCTCATCTACAGTCAAGTTATCTCATCATAGAAGAGGAATATAAATTCATATTTCCATCTTTTTTCCCCTCGATGTTGATCTGTGGAATATAAAAGACCTGAAAGGTTCAGGATAAGCCCATTGTGAATACAGATATTTGGATGGTTTTCTGATTTCTTTGGTGGTGATACTTCTTTAAACAGTACCTATAACAAACCATCCTTGCTTTCTCATTCCATGTGATTCTTATCTGTGTTTTCTCTTAAATACTCCACTGGGGGTCCAGCCACTTGACTGGGGCCTTCCACTAGATCTTAGCTAATTCCTGAACATCAAGGAAATATTCATCCTGTCCATCATTCTCATTGCATGACTGGCCCACCTCCTTTTCATAGTCATATGTCTTTCTAATAGTATCCGTTCTGCTATTTCCCCATGTAGTTCTTCATTGGTGATAACTTACAGCCGACTCTTTCCAACCATGCATTTCTCCATTGTCCTTTGAGTGACCTGCAACTTTAATTCTTTGTAGACTACAGTATTCCATGACTCAGAGTGATACAGTCTCACCAGAAGAATATTGATGTTAAGATTTGTCATTGTTTCAGAGAGATGCTCTGAAGGTCACTCAAAACACTTCACACAAAACTTCCCAAGCTAGGTCTCTCGTCCCTTATTCAGTTCTGGACCTAATTCATCATCCATGTTTCTAAAATATATGTATGTGTGTGTATTGTATACGTATATATATATACACACATATACACAAAAGTACATATATTTACACACACACACACACACACACTGTTGTTCAGTCACTTTAATGATGTCCAACTCTTCATGACCCCATTTGGAGTTTTCTTAGCAAAGATATTGAGATGATTTGCCATTTTCCTTCTCCAGTTCATTTTACAGATGAAGAACTGAAGCCAGCAGGGTTAATTGATTTGCCTAGAGTCATACAGCTGGTGTCTGAGGCCAGAATTCAACTCATGAAAATAAGTCTTTCTGGCACTCTATCTACTGCTCAGATATTTTTGCAGACTTGGGAGACTAACTTAGCTTCTCTGAGATTTGGGGCTTCATCTAGAAAAGACAGGGGTTCTCTGAGGTAATTAAGTTCTAATATTAGAGTTGGTTTTTCCTGTATGACAAATCAGCTGGATTTTTTTTTGAGTGGTTATGTATCTCTTTTAGGAAGCTGTCGTTCATGTTCCAATGCTTGATGTGATCAGCACACTATCTTCTGCAAACAAGAACATCATGAGGATCCCCCCCCCCCCGTTAATAGGAAATATATCTTCCATTTGAACCATGTACAATACATTCTCCAAGACAGTGGCAAACAATTTTGCTGAACACACATCTCACTGTCTTAAGCCTCATTTGAAATAAAAAATCAGAGGGTGATCAAAGTTATCTCTGGTTATATATCTTTCAAGAAGTCTTGTATAAATTTTACATATTTATTAGAGACACCTTCTCAGAGTCTTTCCTTTAAGTTGGTATTTTTCCACCAAATCAAATGCATATTTAGCAACACATAATAAATATAATAAATAATATATATTTTCTACATATTTTAGTTGTTGACTATGAGAAAGTAACTTATATATCACTTGTGAAAGTTTGCCTGTTCTTTTCTCATGCCTTTATATTTTGATGCAAGTGAAGATAATTCTTGTAAGGATTTCATAGAAATGGGAAAATCGTCATATGAATGGTTCACTATTTTTTTCATTCACTTTTCTCTGATAAATATATGTAATTTTTCAAGGTATTTGATGCCCTTCCGTTTTTCAGATAATTTTAGAACCTACTTTTCAACACTCTCAAAATTGTTATTTTCAACACAAACTCCTTTTGTGTATACATGGGATAGTCTATTTTGTACCATATCTTGTACATTGGGAATGATGATATTAGCAGCCAAAATTAGTGGCTCCATATTCAGTATAAAAAGGGGGAAATGGGCAGTAGTTGTTTTGGATGTCTTTAAATAGTTTCTTTTTTCCTGTTTCTTGCACTTTCAATTTCACCTTCATGTGTCCTCAGATGAGTTTCTTTAATTGGACTTTTTGTTATACTTTCCATAATGACATTTTTTCCTTCATTTTTTTTGTTTTACTTTTTTCTAATATGAGGCAATACAGTTCAGAACTTTCCACCATATTCTTTATAAGATGCTACAAATAAATTTATAGACTAAATTGGTGTTGTCCATAGCTACCACATCCCTGGCAAGGAAATCACGTGTTCATTGTTCCTAGCTCTTGGCATAATGTTTGGGATATAATAGACATTTAATAAATGTTTATGGACTGATTAAAATCCTTCTTGGATGCTTTTCTTTCTCCTTGCCGAGACATTTGATTTAAATTGTTTAAATTTCCCTAGGAAATATTGCAAGTCTACACCTATGTCTGTTCTTTTATCTAATTCCTACTTTTTAGCACCAAGACCTTGTTGCCTCAATTATGTACCATCTTATTTTTATTCTTCTAATTTGTTTTTGCTTTTTTAAATATGCTCCAACAATTCAGCTGTCTACCAGCACAAAGACATCTGGATTACAAATAACTCTAGCATTGATAGCTAATTGTTTCCTTTGCATTTAAATCATAAAACTATTTCTGGACAGGATTTCTAAGGCAATCCAGCTTAATTTCTTTTTACAGATGTGTAAATCTGAGGGACAGAGAGGTGAAGTGAATTGCCCAAGATCTTATAGGTACTAAGTGTCCAGAATCAATCTCTTTCCACTATACTATGTCTGTTAAAATATGTTTTAAAATTTAATAATAATAACAATGTAATCAGTTTTATTTTTTTCATTGTGATTTGGTGCTCACCGTTTTCAGCGATTTTTGACCATCTTACTACTTATATGATCTTAGGAAGTCCCTTAATTTCAGTCTACATTAGTTTCCTAAATTATAAAATGAGGATAATAATAGCACCTACCTCATAGGGTTAATGTGAAGATCAAATGAAATAATATTCATTAAAATTACTTGGTATGATGTCTGGCACATAGTAGTTGTTATATATTCCTTTTTCCCTTTCCCCTTTTTGAAGAAAATATTCATGATATAAAAACATAAGGCAGAATTTTCTACTATGAGCTTTTGTTTTCTCTTGTTACTCGAACCATTTTTCAAACATAGTTTCCTTGTTCTCCCTTTCTCTTAAATTATTATTAACATCACTGAGTATTAAATAGGTTTTGAATTAATTGGAAGAGCTTATTTAGCTCTTGTTAGTATTTCCTCAAATCCTCTCCTCATCCTGTATAACATATGTTGACACATAAACTACAACCATCTTCATGATGGTCTTTTTATAAGGGCTTTTTATGAGGGCTTCAATTCAGGTCAACCACTTGTTCCATAGAATAATGTTTCTTCTTACCCTTTGGACATATGATAGAACCAGCTTTTACAAATTCCTATATTTAATCTCTTTACTAGGGAGAACCATTTTCACATTTAATTTGAAATTCCTTTACCTTTTGGTTTCATTTATAGAAAACATGTCTAGATGGATATGATTCAGATCTTGTAGTATGACCATATTTTGAACAAGGATATCACATGTAGCATACTAGCAGTTAAGTTAATGTTAGATAAAGTTTAAAACAATGTTATTCTTTGCCCCCTCTGTCACATTTTCTGATATTACTACTCTTCCTACAGTAGCAGAAGAGGAAATGAGATATTTTTCTTTGTTTCACAGTTACCTTGGCCAAAACATTCATCATTAAATGGCCAACATAGTGGTGATGAACCTCACTGTGCTTCCTCAGAAAGCGGGGACCAGTACTCAAAACAGAACCATCAGCTAAAGCCTCAGTGACTGCTTCCTCAAGCCCCCACCATGCAGCCTTTCATACACTTTGCTCTGCATTTCTACCCACATGAGTATTGGCAGAAGCCATCCCAACAGATCAGGCCAAATCCCTGGCCAGGCATTTTGAAGTTAAATGAATGATTTTAGTAAGTCACATGTTAAAGAAATATGCCAGATAACATAGAGGTGACTGAGGTTTCCTGAATCCCAGAAAGTGGCCACTGCAGTCTGGGTGTTCACAGCATATAAGCTGATAAATGCAAGTTGTCCTTATAAAAATAAAATGGAACTCTGAGTTTTGATAAATTAAAGCATTTGGAACTGATTAACCTGCTGAAGAGGTTGACTTGTGCCATTGTTAATTTTCAGAATACAATAAGCAATACAATATTATAAACATTTATTAAATGCATACTCTTGCTGGGCCAAACCTTCTTAAATTATAGGTCATAACCCCACATGGGATCACATAACTTAATGAGAAGGTCATTAAATTATGATTTTTTATAAGTAAATGTTCAATTTATATACATAATTTATATATTTATATACCCAGGATCCTGTAAAAATTTCTTGGGTAAAAAAGGACCATGAAAGGAAAAAAGTTTAAGAAGCCCTGTGCTAAGCAATGGGCATACAAATAAGAAAAATAAAAATAATCCCTGTCCTCCAGAAACTTATGATATAATGGGAAAGACAATTCATAAAAGAAAGCTGAAGAGAGGAAAGAGGCAAGGAACACTTGTTTTAAGCAAAATCAAGGAGAGCAATTGGTAGTAAATGAAGAGATGGGTGGTATTTTGAGACTGCTATAAAAGAAGACTATGGGAAAAAAGGGTTTTGCTCCATATTATAACTCTCCATTAGTTTCCTGGTGATGAGTTAAGAGGTGGGGGAGAGGGAAAGAAGGGATCGTAATGATGATGATGATGTTAGACCTGAAATCAAGCATTTATACTTCAGAAATGAACAATAGCTACAAGTCAAGGCTTAATTTATTGTATAGTAAGAAAATGTTAATGATGAAGATTAAACATAAAAGGGTATATACATTTAACAGCCAGAGAGTTTGGTTGTTAAATATTAACCAGGACATCCTTGTTTTGCTCTATTAGCATTAACTTGAGCTTGACAAGAGTACAGTAGAAGAGTTGCATTGAAGGAATGAAATCATCACCAGATTGAGTGCCCAGTGATTGTAGCCTAATAATAATAATAAATAACTGGCATTTACATAGTGTTTTAAGGTTTGTATAGTGCTTTACATCTATTATTTCACATAAGCCTCATGACACTCCTGGGTTGACATGATATCAATTATCCATATTTAATAGATTTCATGAGAAGAATGTTGATCAGTTCTTCCTGTCTACAGAAAATTAAGATAATCTAGACCTGAATTAAAATGAGTAAAATCATAAAATTTCAGACCTTTAAAAGACCTTAGAGTCCAACATCTTCCCACTCAACCACCCCTCCATTTGAGTAGTTCAGAAACAAGTTCTTCACCTGGTCAAATGATGGAATGAATCGTTGTGTTTATATTACAGTCTCCTTTTCTGGAAGAATCAATAACAATTTGTCCTGAATTGTTTAACTGTTCACCTGCCCAAAGACAGGTGACTAAACTCAATGATTGGCAAAATGATATATTGGGAAGAATTGTGGGTTTGAGATCAGAAAACCTTAGTTCTATGTTGTCCATGTGACTTCTCAGGTATATGGTTTTTCATCTGTAAAATAAAAAGATCTGTCTTGATTATCTCTAAAGATCTTTCTAGCTACCAAGGTCACTTTCAACTCAGAAATTCTCTGAAATGTATTTAGGAAGATTATGGCCCTGCCAAAGAACAGAGGTCCACAGAAACTCGAAGAAGGAAACAAGTATTTATTAAGCACTTATTATATGCCAGGCAGTTTGCTAAGTACTTTACAAATTTTATCTCATTTGAACTAGCCCAAAAGGATTTATTTCTTCAACTGAGCACAATTAATTGTAAGCAGATGAAAACCTAAATTAACTGAAATGAAAACCTTCTTATAAAAAGTCTCCTAAGACTCCTCACCTTCCTGTAGTCTCTGATGGCTGAACTGGAGCCATCAATGACAAGTGATATACGAACTTCTTTTACCAAAGTATGACTAGCCCGGGGGACCCTTTAAATTTCATTTTATTTTTTATACAAGTCAGTACATCAGGCTCCAGTGCATATATATGTAAGATGAATGCAGCATACAGTTGAGATTTCTCCTCCTCTGAGTCTCTCTACACCTTGAATCTTGGACTCTCAAGCCATTTTTAATGCAGTCTCATTTTTCTTTCCTGTCATTACCTGATTTCATCTGAAAATCTCTGCATGTGGTTCTCCTTTCCTTTAATTCATTAGTTTTGGCATTGCTGTTTATTATATCATCCTGACATCTGTCTCATATAGCTGCTTTGAGGCAAACAGAATGTTAAAAAAGAATTTAACTCTTAGAGACTAAATAGAAATTCATATTTGTTGAGGTGACTTTGGTCTTTGGTAGATATTTTTGTAGATAGAACTATATTTGTAATCAAAATGATAATCCACGTTCTGATGTTTTTTAGCTCTTCTGAAGGGAAAGGAACTTATGGGTGACTGAGCTATTTATTCATATATTCATATAAAGAGAGACTAACTCTTTACTGGAAAAATATTCTATTAGTTTAATAAAGTTCTTACATTCAGTCTCAAGGAAAAAAATTCACAGTCAATCAACAATCAACAAGCATTTATTAAACCCTTACCATTTACCAGGCACTATGCTAAATGCACAACTTTTTCTTGAGCTCCTCAAAGCAAGTATTAGAAATCTGGTAGCTCCTACAACTATTAGGCTGTGTAAGATTATTTCTTCAAATAATATAAGAACAATTCTGGAGTTTCAGATGTGACCAGTTGCAGATGGCCTTAAGAGAGACTCAGCTTTGGTGTAAAGTCTGATGAAAATTCAGATATTCAGGGTGTGGGGAGATTAAAAGTCTATTTCTGTAAAGAAGGCAAGCATCATAGTGGTGCAGTGGAAAATTTAATCCAAATTCAGCTTAGATTTCTTTTTTTTTAAATTTCAATAGTATTTTATTTTTCCAAATACTCATATAGTTTTCAACATTCATTTTCTTAAGACTGTGTTCCAAATTTTTCTCCCTCCCTAATTTCCTACTTCTCCAAGACAGCAAGCAATCTGATATAGATTAAACATATGTAAATCTTTTAAACATATTCCCACATTTGTCATATTGTGCAAGAAAAATCAGACCAAAATGGAATATCTTTAGAAAGAAAAAACAAACAAAAAAAAGGTGAAAATACTATGCTTCAATCCATATTAAGTCTCCATAGTTCTCTCTCTCCAGATGTATATAGCATTTTTCATCCCAAGTGTGTTGGAATTGTCTTGTATCATCACATTTTAACTTAAATTTCTTAAATGACATTATATGTCAGACAGTGTGATAGGCACTTAGGATACAAGTGCAAACAAAAAAGAAACAGTCCCTGTCCTCAAGGAATTTTCATTCTACTGTAGAGAAATGTCATGTACAGAGATAAGTAAATACAAAATAGATACAAAATAAAACCATTATAAGAAAAGGACACTAAGTACTTGGTGGAATGAAGAATGTAAGAGGTGGTATTGATTTGACCCTTGAAGAAAATTCTGGATTGCAAGAGGCTAAAGTGAGGAGGGAGAGCATTCTGGAAATGGAGCACAGTCAGTGCAAAGACGTGGAGACAAGAAATGGAATAGAACTTAAAGAAAACTCATGTTTTTCAGTAGAAAAATCAGAAAAGCGCTAGACTAGAAGAAGATATATTTGAGTTCTGGTCCTAACCCTATCAATTTTTAATCTATATAGAGGTTTATATCAATATGGTATAGTAAATAGGATTCTGTACTTGGAGTTAAAATTGCCTGGATTCAAATCCTCTGAGAGACTTCCTAGCTATATGACTCTGGGCAACTTATTTAATCTCTCTCAACCTCAATTTCCCAATCTGCAAAACAATAAAGTTAATAACATCTTCCTCATGGGGTTTATATAAGTACCAAATGAAATCATGTATGTGAAATACTTTGCAAAACCTGAAGCAGTTTAAAAATGGGAGATGTTATGATAATAGATAAAAAATCCTAACTAGATGGCCTACTAGGGCTTCCATATACATGTTAACCATATATTTTTTAAAATTTTTGTATATTTATATTATCTTCCCTGATAGATCAAAAACTTCTTCAGGGGAGGATTGTTTTTTTTCCTTGCATTACCTGTATCTAACACAAGCACTTAGTAAATGCTTGTTGATGAATCGATCCATAGTCCTGTTCTGCTATGGTTAGAAAGAAGAAAACAAGCATTATTATGGACTAACAAGGCAAGAAAACCTTTCCAGATCAAAGTTATTAGAAATTTTTACTTCTCTGACAGGTTAAAATGAAATATATGCATGTGACTTTATTTTATTTTTTCTTGATAGTATTTTATTTTTCCAATTGTATGTAGATAGTTTTCAACATTCATTTTTGTAAGATTTTGAGTTCCAAATTTTTTCTCCCTCCTTCCTTACCTCTCCTCTCCTCAAGAAAGCAAGCAGTCACGAATGTAACTTCAGACCAGAGATTCTTAACTTTGATGGATCCTTTTTGTAGACTGGTAAATCTTCTATCCAGATACCTTCTCAGGATAATGTTTTAAAATAATGGAAAGAAAGGGTAAATTTCAGTTAGAAGTTAGTGAAAAAATATAAATATGCATGTATATATAATAAATATTTTCAAAAATCTACATAAGCTTATATTTTATAAAAAATATATTATGTGTGTGTTTATTTTCTCTTGTATCTAAATTCAGTATTGTTGCTGAATCATTTCAATTTCATCCAGTTCTTTGTGACCACACTTGGGATTTTCTTGGCAAAGATACTGGAGAGGTTTGACATTTCCTTCAGCAGCTTATTTTATAGATGAGGAAACTGAAGCTACTACAATGACTTGTCCAGGCTAGCACAGCCAGTAAGTGTCTGAGGCTAGATTTGAATTCAGGAAGACAAGTTTCCCGATTCCAAGCCCCATCTAAGTTCACAAACCCCCTCTAATGTATTATGGACTCCATTCGAATGAAAAACCACCCTAGAGGATGTTTTTTTCCCTATTTTCCTCCTTTCTTTCCACTTTAACACAAAAAGATACATATTGTATGATGATAGAATTTGAATTGGAAAGGAGAGATTAAGTGCCTTCTTCAAAGTCCTGTAGGTAGCTCCTGAAGTGGCCTCTACCCCACTGGTTACCAACTCAGCTGAAGTGCCCTTCATCCAGAGCTGCTGCTAGACAGGCTAATGTGACTGCACTTATTAGAACCATTTGTTTCCATCAAAATTCAGCTCATACTTCCTACATGAGGCTTTTCTTGGTCCTCTGGATGCTGTAGCCTCCCTCAAAACCCTTCACACATACACGTGTATATACACACACACACACACACACACACACACACATCTCATCAGAGGCAGAATCTGTCCATTCTACCAGCACTACAGCACTAAGATGCTCTGGTCAGACATCTACTTGTTTCCTCCATAATTTGGAGGCACAAGTTTTTTACCATCCTCAGAGCCTTGAAGAGAACTTCTTGCTTAGAACTAAGAGCAGAAGGAATCCAGGAATCCATCATGCAGCCAAAATCATACCAAAAGTTACCCTGAGAACGTGACTAGAGAAAAACCCAAGTTACTCCATCCCTGGACTAAGTCTAAGTCTAATTACTATCCCCAAAGGGTAGAAATTTTAGATTCTTTGAGATTCTAGCTATCAGTACAGAAACAGTAGACTATTATGGGTTTCTGATAGTTCACCAGCTACATGTTTTACCAGGGTCCCAAGAAAACTCCTATTAAACCTATTTCTCCATTTGTCTCCTTCTATTTTGTACTCATGACACTGAACATATTATTCATATCCTCTGACAAGGATTGCAGGAGTATTCCCAGCTGTTCTTGAGGAGAGGAGAGAAAAATGACACATGAAAACAGGGCTATCAATAGTCCCAGGCACTGCAGGTGAAGTGGAATATTTTGGTGGTGTCAGCATTCCATCCAGAGCCCAGCTGATTTCTTTGCATGAGAATCTCCATAACAAAATAGCTGAGGGAAAAGTAGAATGGGACAGGGGAAGGGGGAAACTGCCCAACACCTCCCAACAGCTGAAAACTGGCAGGAAACTGGCAATCCCATCTGATGAGCTAAGTGGAAAGGGGTTAGCCACTAAATCAGTTGGATTGATAATGTTTTCATTTTTAAAGGTTAACTGTGGTTTTGACACTACCTTGGCTCCCCAACAATGTCTGCTTAAAAAAAAAAAAAAAAAAAAAAAAAGCACTGGGCAAGGAGCCTCCTATGCACTTCATTTAGGACTGACGTTTATGACTGGTCATTGACCTTGAGATTCCATTAGCGCTAATGAAGGACAGTGCGGAATGCATCCAGCATGGAGTATGGTAAGTGA
>JAJPUD010015158.1:2928-13588 GCA_023553655.1 Myrmecobius fasciatus
AGAGCAGTTTTTCATAATTATAAATGGATTTAATTTCTTTATCTGAAAATTGTTCATATCCTGTGACCATTTATCATTTGGGGAATGGCTTGTATTCTTATAAATGAATCAATTCTCTATGTATTTTATAAATGAGGCTTTTATAAGAAACATTAGATGTAAAAAATTTCCCCCAATTTCCTGCTTCCCTTCTAATCTTGGCTGCATTGTTTTGTTTGTACAAAACCTTTTTAATATAATCAAAATTTACCACTTTGCATTTCATAATGTTTTAAGTTCTTCTTTGGTCATAAATCCCTTCCTTTTCCACAGACCTGAGAGGTAAACTATTCAATGTTCTCCTAACTGGCTTATAGTACCATTCTTTATGTCTAAATATTGAATCCATTTTGATCTTATCTCTTCATAGAGGATGTTAGATATTGGTCAATGCCTAGTTTCTGCCATACTATTTTCCAGTTTTTCCAGCAGTTTTTGTCAAATAATGAGTTCTTATCCCTGAAGTCTTTCGGTTTATCCAACACAAGATTACTATAGTCATTGACTATTGTGTATTATGTGTATTATTTATAACCTAATCTATTGCACTGATCCACTACTATATTTCTTAGGGACTTGGCTTTTCTCAACAATGTAGTAATTCAAGTCATTTCCAATAGACTTGGGATGGAAAATGCCACCTACATTCAGAAAAACTATGGAGACCGAATGTGGATCAAAGCATAGCATTTTCAACTTTTGTTTGTTTCTTTCTTTCTCATGGTTTTTTCCCCTTTGATCTGATTTTTCTTGTACAACATGGCAAATATAAAAAAATATGTTAAAAAGGACTATATATGTTTGATTTATATGAGATTTCTTGCTGTCTTGGGAAAGGGAAAGTGAAGGGAAGGAAGGAAAAAAATCTGAAACACAAAGTCTTACAAAAATGAATGTTGAAAACTATCTTTACGTGTATTTGTAAAAATAAAATACTATTGGAAAAAGTAAAATTTTAAAAAGGGAATTGAAGATTGGGTCTTTCATCAAGTTGGGTGAACCCCCACAGTCAACTTATTAAAGAATAAGGACAAGAGTCCCACAGGACAGATATGGATTAACTAGCTGCATCCTACTGAGATCATAGATCTCTTTGAATATAAATATTATCCCACAGTGCAAATAAGGAAATGTAAGTTCAGAGAGTTTAAATGAGAGATCCTAGTGTTAGAACTGGAATTTTCCTACCTCAATATCCAGTCCTCATTTTATTTCCCCAGGTCTCTCCTAATGTATATGACTCAACCACATTTCTTGAGCCAAAAATTCATGTCACCTCACAGTCAATGTTCTGCTGTCAAACCTTTCTACACTTACATAGGCTAATTATCAGATTATAGAACCAGATCTGGAAGATAGCTTAAAGTTGTGTGTGTTTTTTTTTTAATGTCCAAAATCCCTAAGTTTACAGATGAGGAAAGTGACGGTTGGAGAGAGAAAACAAGTCAAATTCAGGATTTGTGACTCCAAGGTCAGAATTATCAGTCCAAAAGTCTTTGCACTGTACCAAGCTTGTTGTTTTCTGTGGAAACCATTTTGACCATTCTATTATGCTTAATTTTCAAATGATTGATTTCTCAAATTGAATATTATATTCTATCTAATTGCATTTATGAGCTTATGGACTTCTCCCCCCCATTATAAAGAATAATGATTATGACAATTTCAACTAAGATTTTAAAACAAGAATGAAGATTCTAAGGAACAACCTGCTCGGCCCATCTGGCCTACTTTTCTTAGTGGCAACTCCTGACAACTTTTTGTACTTCAACTCTGCCTTGACAACTATCTTTCCTAGAAACCATCTTTCCCAGAAACCTGCTCTCCTGATAAGTGATTGAGAGCCCAGTCACAAAATCCTAATTTCACTTTCCAGACATCTCCTCTTCTTGATCAGCCATCTTACCTTGTAGGTTTATCAGTCTGATTGACAAAGAGGGCATCACCTGCTTCCTTCATATAATGATATAATCACAATCTGCCTTCAATTGCAAAAATGCATCTAATAAGTACCTACAGTACCATATGCAAAGAAATGTTAATGATGAGAGTACAAAGACAAAGACAAAAACAAAACCATACCTGCCGTCAAGAAGCTTAAATTCTACTGGGGGGAAAATCACATACATGGAAAATTAGTCTTGAACACTTATTAGCTGAGTGATCCCTGGCAAGTCCATTGAAATAGTTGTTTCAATTTCCTTGTCCTGTAAAATGAGAGGTTAAAAACACTAATATCTGTACTTTCCACCTCAAAGTTATGAAGACCAGTTAATCAGCAAGGATATTTTGAGTTTTAGTATGTGCCAATGGGGTAATCTCAGAGAGTTCTTTGTGAAAGAACCATATAGAGATCAGCTATTGCTATGATTAGTTCATCCTTACTCATGGATAATTTCTGTCCTTATCATGGCTTGACTGAAAATATCTATCAAATGCATACTTCCCTTCTCACATTTTTCCAGCTGATTTCATGTTTAATAAGCAACCTTCGGTTGACTAATATGGTTTCTTAGCTACCCTCGAGACTGAGAATGGATAATGCTATAATATGCAGAAAGGGATCAAAACCCCAGACCTATGATAACTCCCAAATGCAATGCCCTCTGAGCCAGCATGATCCATTTTTTGGGCATAGTATTCAGAAAGTGAAGCACTTCCCAGTTATAAATATCTCAAATTATTGAAACACGACCCCCTTCTACATATACATTATACACATTCTTTGTAAGCAGCTAGGTGGTATAGAGTGCCAGCCTGGAGCTAAGAAGGCTGAGCAAATCACTTAGCCTCCCTTAGCCTCAGTTTCCTCATCTTTAAAATGAGAATAAAAATAGCATCTATCTTCCAGATTTGTAAGGATAAAATGAATTTATATTTGTAAAGTTATTACTTTGATCTTTATCATTTCATGTAATTCTTTCTATGTTTTCCTAAAATCACTGAGCTCACCATTTCTTACAGCACAGCAATATCACAATCATGTACCACATTTGTTCTTACACATTACCCTGTGCACACTGCATATACAGTAATGTATATATGTAATCATATGTATACGTAATATGTATGCACACATGAAGAACTTGATAATTTGATCTAGGAAGAAAGAAGCTTTAAAATGGCCTAACATCATGTGAATGAGACAGACAATTCCCCATTGCATGACCATTGGAATGAGGGATTTCTCATTTTATCACAGGGAGAAGGCCAAGAATGTCATCTTTGAAGTTCAGACTAAAAAATAAACTGACCAGTTACATATTGGAACATTTCAAATCATCAGAAAACCAACACTCCAAAATACCAATATGTTTGTAAGCCTGATTAGGATTACTTGAATTGAAATCACCTGGCTTTCATCTATATCTTGCTTAGAAGAAAAACATTCTTAAACCACACAGGTTTCTGGGCCTATGTGTTGATCTATAACCTTCTCTTTGCATAGCAAGAATTCTGGCATTTGATGGTCCAGCTGTATAAACTAGTCTAAGAGTACATCAAAAGATGAAAAGAAATGTTGGGAAATGACTACCTTTCTATACTCCTTACCCTCAGGAGGGGAAAAAAGTCTTACTAAGAAAAGGATGGTATCCAATGTATGTATAATGACTGACAGAAATTTTTAGTGCTTTATCAACTGGAAACTACCTTTTAAGAATTGGGCTGTTAATGATTTTTTGTAAAAGAAGAACTATAAGGCACCCCACTCTCACCTCATCAAAAAAAAGTCTGCATTTCTTTTTCAATCTTAAAAATGAGAGGGTTCTAAAAGACTAATAAATAAATTTCAGTTAATTATGGACTCCTACAACATCTAATCCAATTCTCTACCCAATGAACGCCCTCTATAACATTCTCAAAAGTGGTCAGCAAAAAGAACAAAAACAAAAAAGACTTCCAGGTTCAGAGGCAATATTGTTTCTTATAACATAAAGGTTATAGATGAGCAAATATTATATTAATTAGCTGATGCCTCAGTTATCAATGAATAGGGAAGGAATATATAATACAACAGGTCACTACTGGGTCAAATTACAAAATTACTCAAGTACAAACCCAAGAAGGGAAACAAAACAAAATACTAATGATGGGAAATCATGAGAAAAGTTTGTTATAGCCCTTCTTTATACATACCAAAGAAAAAAATCAGGACAAAATCAAAACCACAGATGTATTGTGTCCAATTAGGAAAGATAATGTGCTAATAGAATAGGTGAGCAAAAATGAAGTAGCTGGAAGTTTAAATAGCTTGTTGGAATGATTTTTTAAAAAAGAACAATCTCATAATTCCCAGCTCCATATTTGCTTATCTATATTTGTGCTTTATCAAGCTGTCCCAAATTTTTCTCTGGGCCCCTTTTTTCTTCAACAGGATGAAGTTAATAATACATGCTGCCTTCTCACAGCAATACTGAATGGATGGTAATGATTACAAAAGAACCCTAGGAGCTTTTTAAAGTTGAATAAGCAGACTTTCCATTTAAGTGTCACTGGAGACTAGACAGAAAATTTTCAGGTAAAAACATAAACCAGATCATGAGAACTATAATTAATCCATTTGTCAGACATTTTTTAAAAATTCCTGAATTAATTGTATTTTGAACTGCAATGGAAATAAGCTTTTCCTTCTTTCTCTTCTCTTCCTACCTCTTCAAACAAAATACCATATTGGGACCAAATTCAAAGCAAAAGATATTTAAAAATTTTCTGGCATTTCACAGACAACAATCAGACTAGAGAAAGGTTGGTGATGTTCTTGTTCTCACTGTTTTGAAAAATCACACAATTAGGGGTCATTTGATGTATGTCTCATCCAACATGACACAAAGCACCCCCACATTGTTTTTTTGTAAATAACATGAGTTTGAAAATGACCAGTAACACCAAATAAAAAGTTTGGCCTTATAAAGTTATTCTAGAACCACAGAATTGTCAGAATTTGTATAAAGACTACTTCCATGGAAGGAAAAAAAATATATAATCTGAGACACACCAGCTGTTACTTATACTTCTGTTACATATTTTTAAAAGAAGGTATTTCAATGGCACTAAAACACTTTATTGGATCCAACCATAATCTCCAAGTTCTACATTTCTGAATGTTTTCTTTCTCCACTGTTTGCCAGTGATCTAAGATGTCTTCAGTACAATTTTTTGAAATATTTACAAGTTATTGGTGTTCTCTTAACCAATAAGTTTCTCCAGAGAGGAGATTAGCTCCCCAGGGACTTTCGATATAAATCAAATTAACTATCATTTAAGTGGCCTGCCATGTTCTATGCTAAGAAAAACAAAAATAGTCTGTTCTCCAAGAGCTCACAGTCTAATGGAAAAAAACAGCATGTAAATAAAGATGTACAAATAAAATATAGATGTGTGTATGTGTATGTACATGGAAAGACAGACAAGGGAGGAAGGGAGAAAGGAAGAGAGATAAGAGAGAGAGTGGAAGGCATGGAGGGAGGGAAACAGAGAGAGACAGACAGACAGAGAAACAAAGAATTGGAAATAATTTCAGAGAGATGACAGCAGTGATAGAGAAAATCAGGAAAAGCTTCTTGCAGGCAAATCAATAAACAAGTACCTACTATATGTCAAACATACTAATCTGTAAAATGGATATCTGGTGGCACAGTGGATAGAATGACAGACATGGAATCAGGAGGATCTGAGTTCAAATTCGACCTCAGATACTTATTAGCTGTGTGACCATGGGCAAGTCACTTGACCCTTGTTTCCTCATCTGTAAAATGAACTGAAGAAGAAAATGGCAAATCACTACAATCTTGCCAAGAAAACCTCCAAATGGAGTCACAGTCAGCCATAACTGAAATGAATGAACAACATTTGAAGGAATGGTTTTTTTTAGGTTTCTTTTGCTTATTTACCCTTACTTATTAAACAAACCTAGAGAAAAAAGATACATAAAATCCCCTTCCTTTTTTCATCCTCTCTAATCAGTTGATCTTTTGTTTACCGAGGAAATGACAGCAATCATCAAGTGTAAATTCCTTATCTATCTTGAATATCTGTTTTTTGTCAGAGATTTTTTCCCCAATCAATAATTTCTACTGCTATTGATTTTGTTTCTGGTGGACCATCTCAATTTTATGTTTTTGTTTTTATAATCATTTACAGATCTTTAGTCATGAATCTTAAATGTGTCTCTAACTTTTTTCTTTTCTACTATTTTTTTAAAGATGGGACATAACACATAATTCCAAATAAATTAATTTAAGAGGTTGATCTAAGTGTAATTTCCCAAAATTTGCTTTCTAGTCTGTACTTTAAAAGATCACTAGGGGCAGCTAGGTGGTGCAGTGGATAGAGCACCAGCCCTGAAGTCAGGAGAACCTGAGTTCAAATCTGGTCTCAGACACTTAACATTCCCTAGCTGTGTGACCCTGGGCAAGTCACTTAACCTCAATTAACTCATAAACCCCCCCCCACTAATAATTATTATTTCTAGTATCATAAAACTAGAAAGAAAGTATCCATCATCTGGAGAGTGAGTAAACAAATGGCAATATATAAATGAATATTATTGTGCCCTAAGAAATAAAGATGATGAAATATGAGAAATGAGAAAACTTATGTTAACAGATGGTATAGAGTGAAAATAGCAGTACCAGAAGAACAATGTATACGGTAACTACAATAATGGTAATAAATACAGCATTATAAGTCAATTGGCTTCAAATTAATTACAAAGACAAACTTTGATCCCACAGTAAAGATTATGAGGTATGTTGCTATTGCCTCACTAAGAAAGGTAGAAAACTATAATAGTAGAACATCAGACGTGGTCCTCTCATCAGAAGGTTTTGCTTAACTATTTTTCTTTGTCATGAGGAAAAGCTCAATGTGCACAGAATGAGAGGGAGATTAAAAACAAAAGACACCTGGGACATTTTAAAATTAGGTAGTTCTTGGTCACTCCAAAAATGAATATATAGGGAGATTAAAGTAGAAATAGCATCGGTATCTTCAATCCTTGGGATCAACAATAGCTATTTATTAAGGCACAGCACAATTAACTTCTTCTCTTACCTCATATTTATGTTCTTAATTTCCTAGTGTCTAGGGCATAGTAGGCACTTAATTAATAATGCTTGATTAATTGACTGGTCAGGAGACCACACAATATACTATATTTCTCTGTGCCTTTGCAGTGTTCAATAAGCATGATAGTGTGTATTAAATTAAAACAAATCTAATGGATCAAGTAATACAATCATAAGAATTAGACTCACTTTTCATCAGAGCTTTACATTCAAAGTAGGGTTATCTTTGGTCTAAATTAATTTTCTTTTATAGATAAATCTATTTCTGACATAAAATCAAATAATTTCAGAGCTGACAGGGACATTAAAGATCAATTTTCAGGAGTTTTTAACCTAGAGTTCTTACAATACCCCTTGTGAGGGAGTTTCAGAATTTATGAATTTGGAAGAGGAAAAAAAATAAACATTTGTTTTTACTAACCTCTAACTGAAATTTAGCATTGCCTTCAATCATATAAAAACATCATTCCGAGTAGGGGTCCAAAGGCTTCACCAGATTGTCAAAAGGATCCATGATACAAAATATGTTAAGAAACCCTACTCTAGCCTAATCCTTTCATTTTACAAAACAGGAACCTTAGTCTCATGCTGGTCCCCCCCCTCGCCCCGCCTCGGTCCCCCAAGGATAATAAAATGTAACAGAACACCGGGCTTGCAGCCCAGGCCTTTTGAACTTTCATTCAAGTCAGCACTGCTTTCATTTCATAGGGCATACTCTTTAGTTAATAAAGATTTGTGGCTAATTGTCAACAGAAGACTAAACATAAGAAAAAGTCCTTAAATAAATAATTGAACAATAGTAAAAATTGTCATCAGAATACTATGATGAAAAATCTTTCAAAGGATTAGTGTTCTATGGTCCTTTTTTTTAAGTGAATAAGGAACAGAAATAAAAGTGGTTTTCTATTTCATTTTATTTTCTCTTTGCTGAAAAAAAATACCCAAAATTTTTACAGTATTTTATATATATTTATAATATATCAAAGTTATTTCTCACCTCCTCCCAACCATAAACAATCTTTTCTTTCTGGAACTTTGCACAGAACTTTGGACTTAAGTCTTTTACACTATATTTTATATAATAGTCACTTATATCTTCCCTAGGATTTACCATAGCATTCTCTCCATATAGTAGGTACTTACTAAATGTTTACAAAATTGAATTGAAATAGAAAAAATGTATATATGAAATAAATCCATCATTACCAGATTACTATAAAATATAAGGCAACGGGTATGTGTGTGTAAGAGAGATACAGAGAGACAGGGACAGAGAGACAGAGACACAGAGAGATAGAGACAAAGACAGGGGAGGGAAGAGAGGAGGGAGAGAGAGAAAGATGAGAGAGAGAGAGAGAGATAGAGAGAGAGAGAGAGAGAGAGAGAGAGAGAGAGAGAGAGAGAGAGACGGGGGGGAGAGGGAGAGAGAGGGAGAGAGGAGGGTGGAAGGAAAGAGAAAGTGCATGCACAAAGATCATTTTGGTCTTGAACTATGATTTCATCAGTGTAGGTCACAAGCATTTGGTAAGCACTTCTCCACAAATACAGATATGCTATACAACTTTTGACTTTTCTTGAATTAACAGTCTAAGTTTCAAAAGACTGGGAAACTTCTTTACTATAACACTGAACAGGTTAAAAAGGGGGGAAAAAGAGAAAAAATTCAATGACATACCAAATTTGCCAAGTGAATTATAAACGCTTTTCCTAAACATAACTTTATATTGATATGTATCTAAAAGAAAGTTCAAGTTCTGGCTTGCTACTTACTACATATAAGTATGTGTGTGATATATACATATACATATATATATACACACATACATACATATACATATATATATATACATATTTATCACAGCCTTTTGAGACCTCAATTTTCTCACTTGTAAAAAATGAGAAATTTTAACTCAGTGGCCTCTAAGATCCTTTTCAGTTATAAATACATGAGCCTATCAAGTAAAAATTTCTGACATGGTCTGTCCTTTTTAAATCTGTATCCCTTTCAATGTTGCTTATTTTTTCCCATTGATTTACCATAAGAAAATGTCAAATAAATGTGTTTTATCCTAAGTAGAACATAATAGTTTCCTCAGCTTAGAAACTGTGTGGAGGGAAAGTATCTATGTATCTATATAGATAAATAAACACAAATAGACATGTCAGTGCGAGCTTTGAACAAAGGGATTTATATCTAGCAGATTTATTTCTTCATTGTTCAATATAGAATATATATTGTACTGTACTGGACTTGAAGATGAAAAAGCCTGGGTTCAGATTCTACCTCAGATGCTTTTGATGATTCAGGAGGAATTTAGAAAACTGCATAATTGACTGCAACGAGTTTCATGTCAGCATATATAGATTGTGGTCCACACTAAGCCATTCAATCAATAAACTTTTATTCAATCAATAAGCTATGCTAAGCATTAGGAAAAGATAGTCCCTGCCATCAAGTAACTCACACTTTAATTGAGGTCACATGTAAAAGCATGAGTCCACTGAAGCCTTGAAAAATATCATAATGAATGTATGTGGGGAAAATATAAGGGAAGACAAACATGCATAAATCGTATACTTTCTAAAGACACAAAAAGACTTTTCAAACACTTTTGAGTTATTATATTAGATAATACTTAAAGCAATATGTGGGTAAGAAAAAGCAAAGTGCAAATGTTTAAGTACAGAATTTTCTTACAAAATTCCCTGGAGATCTTAGATAACTTCCTGAGACTTTGGGCAAGTAAATTTACAGGCCAAAATGGATGAGCTATAAGCCAACAATTGCTTATATATTTAGAAAGAACTGAAGATTCAGCATTTGAGTTTTTGGGGTTTTTTTGTTTATCTTTTGTTTTTGCTTTGGCTTAAATGGAGAGCAAAGATTGATCTAACAATCCCCTCCAATTTTAAAATTGAATACATTTTCACCAACCCTAATGTTCCCATTCCTCCTCTGTTCATAAAATAATGTCCATGTCCACTTAAAAAAAACTGTCAAGTATTATTCAAATATAAAGTGGTTTGGCTGTTAATGTTTTCATTGTCTAATGTTTGAACTTCTTCACCTGACTAGATGGGAATTGACAAAAAGATAACCTGAGTTAATTATTTACTTTTATTCTGTTAGTTCTCTTCTTAGGACTACCTGTTATTCACAAAGTCTGAAATCAAACAGAGATAGGGAAAAAAAAACACTCTAGCCATTAATAATTCTAATTACTTAATAATCACTTTATGTTGTTTGCTAAACTACCAATCTTTAACTTTATCCAAGTTGACTAAAGCTCTCAGGATAATTTATTGTTGGCAAATCTTCTTTAACTTACCTACATTATATGGTAATTTTTCTTATCCTCTCTACCATTTGGATGAATAAATTGAGAGCTGACTAAACTCCATTAGTTAAGAGAAAGCCAGTAAGATTCTTTTAAAACATTTTTAGACCACACCTGTGATTTCACCCACATAGACAACCCCTAGGGAGAGGGTTCCTCTAACAATATAAACCCCTTTAAGGCATTCTCTGCCACTTGGTCATAGAGAATTGCCTA